>JASCZI010151778.1:17546-28871 GCA_036250425.1 Stylosanthes scabra | reverse complement strand
CGGGAATGGTCAACACCATCTCATGAAATTCATGATCGTGTCCAACATGATCTAGCTCCTTAGCTTTTTCTTCCTAGCTTTGTTCCTTAGTCACCAAAAAAAAAAATATAATGCTTTATATTCTTACATTTCTATGATCTATTTCATATCAATATTCATCTTCATCCATACAATACAATATCTTCTGTGCATTTTCAAAAACAGAGGAACTTTTCTTGGTTCTTTCAACTATTTGCCTTATCAACTGTGTTTCCAACTCATCATAACTACAACTTTCATCTTCAGTGACATCTAAATCATAAACACTAGAGCTTTGTTCTTCCAGCAATGCAAGCTTACTGTCGTCGACGGTGGAACAATTTCCAGAATCATTTGCATCGCAGTGTTGAATCGCCGACGCGTGCAAATCATGTGAAGGTGAACCTTCTTTGTTTATTGGTGAATTTTCTTCATTATCACCTAAATTCATCAGTTCTTCATAGGCCTCATTGTAAGCATCTAGAGCTTCACCTGATAAATTGAGAATTAGGGGCTGGTCCGTAGGGTCACAGGCTTCATAAGTCAACATATTTCCTCCATTAGAGGATGAATATGCTCTTTTCGAAGAACCCGGGTTCTCTAATTCCATAAATCGTACTGTCCTCTGGGTATTTTCGAGGGCAACCTCGAGCTCCTTAACGCGTTCCTCAAGCCGAGATTCTGCAACTTCGTGTAAGCGCAGAGTCAGTTCATGAGGTGAAACTGCAAAGTCTCCAGGAAGAGGTGTAATGTCACCGGCATCATCATCTGACTTCATATGTAAACGTTCTTTCACCACGACCAAGTCAGCTCGCAACTCACCTTGAGTGAAATCTGCTACGAAATCGGGGTCAAGCTGCAAGAACTTGTGCACCATTAACACATAGAATAAAGAAAAACATTCCATTCAAGCAAAGAAAAATGAATCATGTGAATGAGGAAATACAGGTATAGGTTCTACTGTTATTTCCACTCACGCACGGACATGGCAGGAATGCCGTGAAAGAAACTATCCAAAACAACATTTTGTGCATATAGGATCATGTCATAAGAAAATTGTAAAGATAAACATTTATACTTGCCTCAACAAGTTCAGACATTTTACTTTCTAGGCTAGATGCATTCATTTCCAATCCCAACCTCTCAAGTTCAGCTTCAAGCTCAGCTTCAATTTTGTTCATGGATTCTAAACTATCTTCTTCTTCTTCTTCCATCTGAGCACATGATTCTCCACCATCCATTCGTGGAGAGTTATGCTTTCCAGGGGATATTCCAGTCAGCTCCTTCATGGTCATTGAATCTTTCATCTCAAGTTCCTCTTGTAGGTCTTGAATCAAGTTATCTGTCTGATTCACCAATTCTCGTAACTCTTCCATTTCTTGTTTATTCGCCATGACCGAGGTTAGGATCCCAAAAGAAACCCCAAGACTGAAGAGAAAGGTTGCATCTGATGATTATGAATGTAACAAGAAATTCAGTTATCAAATCAAATAATATGCTTGTAAATAAAGAACCATCAAGTATTAACTATACCATGTTGTGTATGGATGTGTTTTTCCCGGACTGAATTGTCGGACAAGCTCACTCTTTGATTTTGCTCACCGGCTGCTTTAAATTTCATCTTCTTGGCATCATTCAAAGCTCCAACTTCTGGTAAGGAAGGGACCCCATAAACATTTTCATGTTTTACTTGGCAGGCTTCTTCGTGCAACTCGTATTTCTTGCTTCCAATTGAAGGACTGAAATAATCATCTTTCCCTCTGCTAATGATTCGGCTTCCATCGCTTACAAGAAATGGCCGTGTAGATCTATATGATGATGAAGGAGAACATAAAACATACTCTTCCATTTTTTCATATTCATTGTATAGCTGAGCCATGAAACAACTCTCTATGGAATTCAAAGGTCTACTAATGTTCCCAGATAAAAGCTTTGTCCTAAGTGATGATTTATTTCTGAAAGAGTTAGGGACACCAACCCCTTCAGCAGAAGAATCAGGAGACAAGAAACCATGATTTTCGCCAAAATTGAAGGTTTGATCATTTGCATCTTCAACATCCTTAAAGTGACCATTTGGTGAAATCGATACATGTAAGTTGGATATTGATAGCAAATTGCTCTCGTCATAATTCCAATCACAGTTTACTTTTTCACCATCATGCCCTCTGTCAGAAGCTACTTCCGTTGTAAGAAACCGATCCAAAGAGTTCGCATCTGCAGCCCTTCTATCCATGAAAGCATCTTTGCCAAATCTATCTCTTCGAGCTAACTTGGCAAAAGGAAAAGTAGAGCTTGGGGACTCAGGATTCTCATTATACGAATCCTCCGACAACAATCGACACGAAACATTACCATTCTTTGAACTGATATGCCAATATTTAGCTAGATAGCCAGCACCAGTAGCAGCTGCAACAAACCAAAAGTCCATTCGGCTCGCTCCCCAGTCCCTAGTCCCTCGGCAAACCACAAACAAAGCCACTACTACCCGAACTCCTCAACAACACAGATTTTCCTATTTCTCTCAAAGATCAGCACTAACAAGCCATGGAAAAAAGAACTTTCCATGAATTGGGGAAAAAAGATTCTTTTCTGGCAATCAAAAGCTAAAGAATGAAGAACTTGAAACCATACTCAAGAAAACAAAACCACAATCCTTGATTCACCAAACATGCATTCCTCCTCTTTCTCCTCCCAATTCTAACCATAGTTTTCCTCATTGACACCCTATCACTGACTACTTTAATCATACGAAACTATTCCCAAGTTGAAGCAAGGAAAACCAATAAGAAATTCCTGGACCAATAAATAAATCAAACAGGTTATAGTAACCATAGAGAAGCAACAACAAGAATTCAAAAGTTAAATTCAGATGTTTCTATAATTCTATCAACTTCAAAAGCAGAAAAAAAAAATAATGAAAAACTGAAAACCAATCATTCAATTGGAAAAAAAATACAAGAAACCATAAGATATATATCCTTGTAAAAAGTAGCTTATCTTTCAGTGCAAAAACCCGTTCATTTATTATTCCAAAAAAAAAAAGAAAAAAAATCATTTGGCCAAAAGAATCGAAGCAAATGCTCCCAAGTTCCAGCATTTAGAAAGAAAAAAAAATTAGAATAACAAAAAAGGAACATGGCTCCTTGTTAATTTTCTTCCATTAAGAAATAAATGAAGGTTTGATCGAAAATGGCTTACTTGAGAATCGAGAATTGAGAATTGAGAATTAAGAAATGGAACCCGTGGAATGAGAGCTTCATCACCGTTATCTCCAGAAAAAAATACCCAACGAAATTATGCAGAAAAAGAAAGCACTGGTCCTCAATTCTCAAATAGATAAAGAAATTAAAAATGAAAAATAATGTAATTAAAATGAAATAAATTAATTTTTTCTAATGTTTTTTGACGGAGACAGATATTTGAATGGCGTTTTGTTTTATAATGAAAATGATTTTATAGGGCCACTGTTTCTCAACTCTCATCCACATTGTCTTCTTCTTCGTGCATCTTAAAGCCACGAGTGAGGCTATGAAAATTGTTTATTTTATAATAAAAATTCATTTTTAAAAAGTAGTTATATCCTTTTCTAGAAAAAAATTACAGACACTTGATAACCAGTTGCTTTCATAATGTCAGGTAATGGTACTGGACAATTATTTTGGCCGATAAAGTCAAATAAAAGAATATTTCATTGTTAAATAGTAAAAAATTTATTAAAAATTAAAATTTTATTTATTATTGAAATAATTTTCTATTCAAATATATACCTAGAATGAATTATTGTATATTTAATTGAATGCTAGAATGGTATATAAAAAATTAAATTCTAGAAATATCATCCTAGAAATTTGTGATGTATACACATGTTCTTTACCAATTTAACAAACAGTTTCACTCTTTATTTTATTCTACTTTTTTTCAAAAAATAAATATATTAAATGACACATTTTTTTATAAAAATGTCATAAATGATACTTTGATTTTTGTAAGTAAGAGTCGTTTAATCGCATCCGACGCAGTCCACAATAGTAACGGAACCTTTAAAACTTCTTCACACATCACATCAATAAATTCTATTTGTTAAGCCCTTCGCTTTTAGACACATTCTAGCAACTCAGTGGAAGAGTAATTAATCTTTGTTGTTATTACTTATTACCCTTGTTTTAAGAAAGCCCCACAAATAAAGAAATTAGTTTTAAGCAACAACCACAAAGTTGAAAGGGACAGATTAACAATGTTTACAATATGGCATGAAGCTATCTATTCTAAGCAATTGATAGAGAAAGGTACTTGAGTTGACATTTGATCATGATTGCAATAAATAGTTGTAAACTTTGGTTGGTTTCAAAGTATCTCTACTTTTTTGCATAATTAATATCATATGAAATAAGAATTGAATCTCAGATTTCAATTTCATAGAATTGATATGTGGAATTATAATTCCAATCCTATGTTACCCCAAACACACATTGAAATTAATGGACCCAATTCCAATTCAAAGTTCTAAACTAACCAAAATTTGTGCTAGCACAAAGATTATAAAGACAAGAACATTTGTACAATTATATCAAGGAGGGAAATTGGCATAAATACAGATAGAACAATGTGTCTTGGCCGAGGCTGCGGTACACCGAAACAAGTATGGTGTACCAACAGATTAGTTAGATCCAATGGTTAAAATTTCAAAGATTATGAATTCACACATCTCTAGACTTACATATTCACCATTGAATCTAGTGGTACACCACATTTATTTAGGTGTACCATAAACATGTTACCATGTTTATTTACCATGTTTATTTACCCTTACTTCTATAATGCTCTAATATCATAGAAGGGTATCAGAACCTTAATAAATTTTGGAACACTAATCAGATTGGGATCCAAAAAGGAAACAGCTGAAAAAGAACAATGTTACTTTAGCGAATTGATGAGGTCTTCAAAATTGAAAACCAGCCAATCAGCTTTTCTAGCAACAGCTTCTCGAAGTTGAACACCGGCGTAGCAGATAAACAAGTCAGCACCACCTGGTCTACGAGCCTAAATGCGAAAAAGGAAAGAAAAATATTCAAATTATTACATTTGATATGAAATAAAAGTTAACCCTGACTGTAACAAACTGACATAAGGAAGAGAATATTATCATTACAATTTTATAGTTAGAGATTGGAACTTAGAAGTAATATTCTTTACAATTTCCAGCATTGATACAATGAAATTCACCAAAAATATAAACAGAATGGATGGATTCATTTGGGTATCCAAATTTCAACATCACGATTGGTTTTTGCGTGAAATCTACAGCTGTTTTGGTTAATAGGACAATGCAAAGGATAAAAACTAGAAACAGTTTATCATAAGCAAAAACTTTAGTTGATTCAACATATTCACAAGTCTAATCATGAAAACCATAATTAGTAACAAGGTATTTGATCAAACAAGAAGCAAGAATTATGCAAGGGTTTTTTTCTTCTTACCTCAAGATCGGTTGCACCATCCCCAATCATAGCTAATGCGTTGTATCCATGAGCCTGATGAAAATAATTTTCATCAGATTTGACAAGAAATGAAATAATTGAAGTTCACATGCAAGTAAAAGCCTAACCTTCCTGAGTTGTTGCACTGCAGTGGCTTTGCCTCCACTTCTTGAAGTAGGTTCATTTGCATCAAAACCCAAAAACTCTCCGGAGCTTCCGAAAAGTAGTTGATTGGCAAAAATATTCTCTTTTGGTATCCCGAGAATCGATGCAACAGGCTTCATAAGAAACACAATAATATTTAGAAAGAAAAATATCATTTGCCATTCCTGATTGCATTTGCATTCATTTTCAGTATTTTGCTTCAAGATTTTGTGATGAAAAACTTTGAAAACAATAAAATCCTAAGTTTCAAAAGTAACATTTTTCTAATACCACAACCTGTGTATATAATATCTTTTGAAGATAGAGGACATGGAGAACTAGTTCTCTCTTTTATATTGTTTTTATTTTTTTCCGAGGGAATGCTAGTACTAGTTTTCAAATACTACACATTTTATTTTCAAATGCAACCGTTAAAGGAAATTTATCCAAATCCACATTATAATTTAAGTAACCAATATGAATCAGAAAATCCAAGAAAGTACTACAATTTTCCATACATTGATCATTTGACGAAAGCCTCCAGATATCAAATATACTTCCATGTGATTGGCCTTCAGCTTCTGGACTAATTCTTGAATGCCAGGGGAAAGCCTGCATATTAATTAGTGGAATCATAAATCAGTTCAATCCAATAATTGCTAAAGATGGTTAAGGAAAAGTAGTCAGTAATACCTTGGGGGCCTTTGCTCGAGAAAACTCTGAAGTTGAGATAACGAGGGATTGAACAATTTCAGTCTAGCAGACAAGGCTTCCTCAAAAGGAACAGACCCACCCATTGCTCTACAAAAATTCAACACTTAATCAGAAATCACAAACAAGTACTTCCGTGATACCCTTTTATCCGTCACTATTACATTTTTGTACCTCTTTGAATCCTTGTATTCAGATACACCGATCCAAAGATGTACCAAAAAGTAACGATTGCTAGTAAATGAGTTCAGAGAGAGTATAAAATAACCGACGATGAAATCATTTAAAAAGAACTCTCGACTAAAATAATCCAACCTAGCAGTCCATTCAGCAACAGCCTTTCCAGCACCACAGAACTCAGCAAGCTCATCAATACCTTCATCCAAGCACACGGTGCTATCGACATCAAAGCACACAGCACTACACTTTCTCCAAAGATCAAGAGTATCTACAATTTTTTGAGAAACCCATCCACATTATTATGATTACACGATGCACGAAAGCTAAGAATTTGTACACAATGATCATAGACACTCAAATCGACCCATAGTGATTACAGTTCGAATAAAGTAGGGACAAATTAGAGTAATGTCAAATTCAATGCCTGCATAAGAGATACCTAAACTTATTTGAACAATGAAAGCTACATCCTCATACCGACTCGGGTATATGTAAATCATAATTCTCAAATAACCGAACCGGAAATAAAATACCTTAATACCATGAACATGCCAATGAGAATATGAAGTGTTATGATCATAAATTCATACTATTAGACCCTAATTCTTCATTAAATTAATCCAAATCACCATAACAACAATAACAACAAAGCTTTGTCCCACTAGGTGGAATCGGCTACATGGATCAAACGACGCCATTAAATTAACAAAGTAACTAACTAATGTCATTAGGAACACAACAGAGACATATCAAAATTGTAACCTTTGGAAGGAACAGTGTTCTCAAAATGGCCCACTTTAGCTCCACCAACAGAGGAAGCAGCAGCTACAACAACCATTGGAGAAGAATGCTTCACGATCTCAACACCAATCCCAGAGGCAACGTTGTTCCTGTTCTTCAGATGCAGCGTTGATGAAGGAACAAAAAGAGATTGGTGTTTTTTGTATGGAAAAACGCGAACTGGGTTGATCCCAGAACTCACCAAACCTTCCATGAAAGCCAATTATAAGTACCTGTAATCTGTTTCCAAATCTCAATCAAAGAAGGAAGAAGAAGATTGTGTAGTAGATTTTTGGATCCAAAAAATGCACGAAAGGTGTTTGAATAAATGTCAGTGAGTCAGTTTGTTACATTACCTGCGTTTTGCAGGCACCTTAAGATGGTTGGTGAGGCTCACAACGTCTTCATAATAATAATAATAATAATAATAATATTCACTTACTCTAAAGTCTAAAATCTAAATATCTCAACAACTGTCAATACTCAATAGGAAATTATAGTGTGATTCCAAACTTATATTGAAATTCTCTTCTTTTTTTTAATGTAACTTTTTCAATGATAAGCAAATTTGTTTTACTAAGAATAATTTAAGAATAAGATATAATGAAAAGTGATACTATTAATTTAAAGAGACCAATTTTTATGTATTGATAATACGAAAACTTTTACATAGCCATCTAATAAAATTTTTGCGTTTAGATGACTTTTAAAGAAATATGTTTGAAAAATTAATTATATTTACTGGCATGTTAATACAAGATTAATTATTTATGTTTAACATATTATGTGTTAACGTCTTGACTATTATTAATATAATGAGTGTTAATATTGTAACTACCATTATCACATAAAAATATTTTCACCTGAGTAGTGATTTGAATTTTAAAAAAAATAAAATTGGTAAACTTAATTAATAGGTTACTTTTTTATATCTTAATCATTCACATAAAATATAACAAAACGAAGAATTAAAATTTGTCTATTTGATAATAAAAATAAAACCTGAATTACTAAACATACCTATGAATAAAATACTAACATGTTCCAAAAAGGTTTAGAGATAAAAGATACACAAGAAATTCTATAAAAAATTAATAAAAAATTAGTGTGATGTGCCTTTAAATTAAACCACAGTCTTGGCCTCTTGGGCATTTGCCACATATAGATCAATCTTAACAACCTTAGCATCATACACCATCTTAAACAAATTTGGTCTACTATGATTCATTTGTGCTGCTAACTTCTTTGTATGTTGTACAATGTAAGGTCTTATAAACCTAGCCAAAGAAATTCCAATGGGGACTGAATCCAAACATGATGAGATAAACTTGTCACAAAGAAGAGGGTCAATGGTATGAGTCAAAGTGAGAAGAGGGACCTTGAAAATGCAAGTGAACTTTGGTGAGACAATATAGTCATCTTCCATTGTTAGTGGAGTGTAGCCTTGAATTGGCTCCACATAGAGCTTGTACCATTCTTGAACATGCAATTCTATGATGAATTCTTGAAGCTTGTTATTGTTGGTTTGTGATGATGATGATGTCTCTATTCTTTCAATTTTCAATGTGAAGCTAAAATTGGTGCTAGGTATCTTCAAGAGTTGTGAATTAGGGAAAGGAGAAAAGCAACAATAAAACCCCATGGGTGTAGAAGATGAAATTTTGTTTACAACTTTTTATTTACAACTTTTATAACTAATATATTCAAATTTCTAGGGCCCTTTTGATTCCAAAAAAATAAAGAATCAAATATAAATGAATGGTGAGAATATCATTAAACCATGGGGAAAATCACTCTAGGTGTGTTTTGAACAAAATATTTTTAGATTTGATTTGATTTGAATTAAAAATGAATTTGATTTTAAAATTGATATAATAATCTAATTTTACAATTTTATCCTTTATTTACCATATAATTTTTCATCACCATCAATAACAGTCAGCCAAGGTGATTGGAATATTAATACCTAAGGGTAAAAATGACTTTTTCTTTATATTTTAAGATATCAAATCATATCAATTCCAATTAGAATTTGAGTTTAGTTATAATATAAATCCATAGAATTTACAAATAAATTCAACTACTTTTTATTATCTATTCAAAATAAAAAGAAATTGATTTCCCAATCAAATCAATTCCAAGAAATTCCCGACATACCCTAATTAGTACTACTATAATAAAAAAATTTAAAATAGGAAAAGATCCCACATCGCAAAATGAAAAAAAAAAAAAATCGGATTTCATAAAATAATTTTTTTATAAGCTATATTTTATAATGTGTATATATAATTATACCCTTACTGCTGATGACTTTGTAAATTTAGGAACTTTTATAGTTATCATTTTCACTACTATTTTCTTTTTTTTCAGTCTTCAAAGCAAAAACTATTTAAAATAAAAATTCTTTATTTTTATTTTCTCATTTAACCCAAAAAAAAATAGAAAAATAAATTATTTGCATTTCCCAATCCGATTTGGAACTAACTAAAACGTATTGAATTGATGGTTAGATGAAATCAAAATTGACAAAAACGAGATTGATTCAAATACTGCCGATAGATTAATCGCTTTCTTTTCTCCTATCATTTCTTTAAAGCGCGAAGAACAATCTAGTATTTCTTCAAAGCAACTGCATTCTATTACAATTAAACAATTAGAATAGATAGGTAGATTATAATCTATCGATGGTGTATTTCTAGGTTTTCAATAAAATTTTAATCGATTATTAACGTATTATCATTATAAAGAAAAAATATGTTAACCATTATTAGGTCAATGAAAACGGAATAGTAAAATACATTCTCAAATAAACCAAGTATCTGAAATCACATGTCCCTCTAGGCCCAACAAAGAAATAGCAGAAAGTGAAGGAAAAAATAATAAAACAAAGGGAAAAAATTAAAAGGACCCACCATTATTAAAATTGAAAATCTTATAGATGAGTCACTTGGGTTGTGAAACAGACATGTTCCAAAAACACAATTCCAGAAATGTCTGACAAGCCATGAAATCCCCAAAACTGGGCTCCATATTGGAATAATTATTACACAAGAAAGAAAACTAAGGAGGAAACAAAACCAAAAAATGTCTCACCGGCAATTTAGAAAGAACAACTTAATTTCGTCATTGTTGAATATACTACAAAATGAACTGTGCAATTAACCTTCCAGTGCTGAAGCTCCAGAAATAATCTCAATCAATTCAGTGGTGATTGATGCTTGACGAGTTCTGCCAGAAAAATGAACAAAATCAGCATTCTATAACTTCAAATGCAAAGTACACCACCAGAACAAGCGAGTTAATTGATCAAATCATATTGGATTTGCTCGACGAAGCTTTGATCGTTGTATGCATGCCACAACCAAATACAAGAGATAGAGAAAAAGTGACCTGTTATAGGTAAGAGTGAGACGATCAAGCATGTCTCCAGCGTTCCTGCTAGAGCTGTCCATGGCAGACATTCTTGCTCCCTGTTCACTGCAAGCATTCTCCAAAACTCCATTGAACAAGATCTGTGGCAAAGTGGGTATAAAATACAAAATCATAAGTATAGTATGACAGCAAGATATTGTGTGAACTGGTAAAAAAATTTATGGATTGCCCAAACAGTGTCAATTTGAATTGAGAATTTTGACCAACGAAACTATATGACATTAAACAAGTCCTAAGAATTCTGAAAACAACCAAATATATGAAGCGAAATCTCTACTCACACAAGAAAACTGGAACTCTGCCAGATTCTGAAGAACTTCTCCTTTTGTCTCAGCACCTTCGATTTCATAAGAGTCTAACTCCCCAAGCTTTCCCCCAGCTTCAGACTCTCTCTCCATAATCTACGTGAAAACGAAATCAGTAACAATATTGGAACAAGCACATGGTATGCAATCAAACTCTGACTGCAACATATATTCAAATCCCTTCAAGTCTTACTGCATAACATGTAGGGGCAAAGGTCCACTGAAGTAACAATTTGGGTACGCTAGACAATATAATGCCGGTTAAAAGATAGAAGTAA
>JASCZI010151778.1:0-17536 GCA_036250425.1 Stylosanthes scabra | reverse complement strand
GTTGGCATAAATTGGACAACTGAATGGAACTTGTTGAACACAATCTTTAAGGCGTCAAACTCCACATTCTTTAGAATGTCATCTGCCAAGACCGAAACCTGAAAATATAACAATTAAAAAGAATGAAACAGCCAGGAAAGTGTCATGAGTAAAAAATCTTTATTCACCATAATCAAAATCAACATGAAGTTTCCACCTTCAACGATGATCTAGTATTATTCTACTAAGCAGGGCTGGCTATATTATATCAATCAATGGCAATGTGCTCCATCAAAGGCCAAAATTTTCATTTATACTAAATTCACAATTTCAAACAAGACACGAGTTCTTAATTCTATTTTCAAAGGGGTAAAAAAAAGATTTCAAAATAAAAAAACTACACTACTAACTCTTAATTTGCAGGATAAATAAATATCCATTTCATCTTCATTGTTTTCTCTGCTGAATTCACTTTTCTTCAACCAAAGTATAAGAAGTTAAATGCAAAATTAAAACATACACGAGAACTTTAAATCAGAAGTTCTTAAAGGGGTAAGAAAAATTAAACCATGGAACAGTTAAGAGACAGAATAAACTAACCTGAGTATAGTTCAGGGGATTCTTCTGCAGCTCAGTTATGCTGAGAGAGATGTCTTGCTTGGAATCACGTATCAATTGAGCCTTAGCCTTCTCACCCAATATGACATACTTTGTCTCTTTCTCAGGCCCTATAGCAGTAAGGATGTATAATAATCAATAACCCAGAAAAAAAGAAGGACTACAATAAACAGAAACACATAAAACACTGCTGTAACTTAAGTCAGGACATTTTTTAAAAAGAAGTGTATAATGGAGAAAAATTATTAGTCCCAACTAGAATCCACGTGAATATTATTCGCATAAATTATTCGGATGTCATCAGTTCTATAGGACTTTAATTATTCTTGCTGAATAATTATATTACGTGTTTAAAATTTGTTCAATGCTCGGGGTTGCAAACGTGCAACGAAAATGCACTGAAAGGGGATCATTATCATCCGATCATTTTCTATTATAAAATTGAATATATCAATATTACATTCAACATTTCATTTTAATAAGTAAAAGCAATTAGACAAACATAAATAGTAATTAAACCAAGAAGAAACGAAGTGAAATAAGTACCAGAGCTCAATTTGTGCAAAATCCTGCTTATCTTGACAGATGTGGAATTGATACCACCACAGAGACCTTTGTCTGAAGAAATGGTAACAATAACGCTCTTCTTGACATCAACACCTAAACACGAGATGAAATTATAAAAATAAGGTCAAGACACCAGCAACACGCCATTTTCAGTTCATCCGAAACTCAAAATCTAATTTTAAAAAACAGGTATGTGAGAGCTGAGCTAACCCATGTCATAAAACTATGGCAAAAGCACTACAAGAACAGGTATATTGACAAAAAAAACATAAAATGTTATAATCAAACACCAAACGCCATTCTTAAACTGTTCAAAAAAAAAGAGTGAGCAACATACTGGGGGCGTCACCCAGAAGGGCAGTGAATGGCTGCCAGAGGCCACGGGAGTTTTCAGTTCTGGTTTGAACAGCTCTAAGCTTAGAGGCTGCAACCATCTTCATTGCCTTTGTGATCTTCTGGATATTCTTAACACTCTTCATCCTGTTTCTCACTGCAACATTCAATTACACAAATTCACCAGAAAAATAAAAACTTCGAGCATAGAACAAAACCAATAAAAAACCATCAAAACATCATTAGAAATTGATCCCTACCAATTTGAGTCGAAATAGAGCGCACTCCATTGGGAAGTTCTTCTCTGTTAATCATGTAAAATCAAATGATTTAGCTAACATATAACATCTACCATCATCACATTGCAATTTCAGATCTTCAGATTCAACAAATAGAATACTCAACACAAAAAAAAAAAATAAATAAATAAATAAATAAATTTAACAATAATAATTAAACAAATTGATACAATATCATGATTCGTTCGATAGAGCGTTAAACGAGAAACATTTCGCGGATCAAAAATTTCCATAACCTAAGGTTAATTTCTTCGAATTACTTTAAAAAAAAAATTGAAAATGGAGGAACTAACTGAGAGTGAGAGATGACAGAGGAGCGGACAGGAGAAGAGAGGAGCGGGGTGGCGAATCGCCTCCCTTCGCGACGGAGAGCAGCCATGGCCATTTCGGTGATAGGGGAGATTCTTCTTCTTCTTCTGGTTCGGTGATTGGTTCTTCTGAAACCCTAGAGTGATGGCGATGCTATGAAAGGGGGAAGCGTTATTTGGTTGCGAAACAGGGTGTGTTGTTTCTCTTGAATCTCTTCTCTTTTACTTTTTCACTCTCTCGTTTGTGACAACCCTACGCACTTCTCATTCTCGTTTTTCACTAGCTGCTATTACATGACTGCTTCAGTAACATGACCACGTGGCACTGTAATTTTTTCTCTCCTAATTTTAGTAAAATAGTAAAATAATAAAATAAATAAAAAGTTCATAGGAGAAAAAATTATTCAGCTTCAAAATACTTTTTTAATTAAATTTAATAAGAATCTATTTTGATATGTAATAGAGTTTTACACGTATATTTAATCAAATAAGATCATATAATTAAAAAGTAGCGAAGATTCGTATAAATATATACTCACATAGAATTATTAATTTAGGTTTGTCTTTTTTATGAATTAGACTATTCTTTTATTTCTTTACTTTACTATTTTAAAAGTTTATGCACAGATATATATGAGTGACTCTAGCGGCTAAGGAAAAAAATCTTATTCGAATGCAATAACTAGGAAATGAATGTAAAGTTATAAATGATATTAAGATAAAAGTTTTGGATCATTAAACAGCTCAAATAAATGAAATTGACCACATTCGATCACAAATCTGTCTTCCCAAATTAAACCCGAAATTATTCCCTCTTTTGAGACTCTAATCACAACGGCTATATAGATTTCCATTGCCATCACAAATGCCACTGCAAATTTCTCCTTGTTGAAAAACGGTGTTTACTGCTATTATTGGCTTTATCCTTCTTCACACTTACATTGAGGTTTGAATCTAAGCTTGACAAATTCACCTTTACACATCCTTCCGTCGAACCGTTGGAGATTTTCAATACTATTGAAACTTTATCTTTCTCCATTCCTAATTAAATCTTTACTGGAAGTAAATCTTTCTTTTATAAAACTCATTTCGATTTTTAAAGGTGGATTGATAACCTATAACAAAAATCATTTGACCCAATAAGACTAATACTTTAGGTTCCGCTTGGACAAATCAAAAGATATTATCGATAAATAGAAACATGTTTTGTTCATTAAATATTTCAAAAATATTCTTTCATAATCAAAGACTTATGACAACTGATTAAACTCTTATGTAGAATTCAAGCTTTTCACTCCTTTGACCCTATACTAGATTAATTTTTGACTTTTAATGTTTTATTATAAATTACTTCTTAATTATTTTATTTTTAATTTATGAATACGTTCACCCACTTTGTCATAAATTAGAGATCTTTTTTTTCGATTAGTCTAAAATTCACCAAGATCTCAAATAAAAAAGCCAGAGTTACAAAATTTAAAGACCAACACAAACAACAACACAAGCACAAATCGAGAGTTTGTTGTTGATCTTTGAATTGATATATACACAAAGTAGTATTTAAACTCCCGACACTTTCTTAAACAAACAATTAATTAATTGCATGGTTGTTTTTTGTTTTTTTAATGCTTGGCCCCCAAGTTCAAAAAACCGTTTTTCTTTATTTATTTATATTTATTTATTTTATTATCTAGTTTCCTTTTCTCTAGTTCCTTCTTCATTTTCACTAAGTTACTAAAACCCTTTTTCAAAGCCCTAATAAGCGCGAAATACAGAGAGGCAGTGACCTCTTCTATGGCTGTTCAGAGCTCCAATCCCCGCGAAGCAAAAGCTTCAAACAACGATCTCACTGACCAATTCTTCGGTAAGCACTTCTGATCCTCGATTTTCGGTAAGCATTTCAGTTTAATTCGTAACCAGTTTGATCTCGAACGACGGAATAACACTATCGATTTATTGAGTCTCAGTATTTGAAATGTTGGAACTTGATAAGTTCAGTGCTATTAGGATAATGCCACCGTTTAGTTCTTGTTTATTAGGAATGAAAATCCGTTTTTTTTTCCTTGTTTCTGCTTTTTTGGTTCATGATAGGTTGATAGTGCTGCATTTGAAGGATTTTGGTAGCTGCTAAATCCCTAATATTTCGAAGCTACTTGATTTTTCTTAGTTATTGAATTTATATGAGTAGAAAAATTTGCATGCTGAGATCAAGTTGTGATGTTGTGAATCTGTGATGTATGCGATACATACAGAATTTGATGCATGATTAAGACTCAAGAACACTGATTCTAGAATTTAAAATGTTTTCTGGGTAAATGAGTCATGGTATTGGCATAGAGCCAGAGTTTATGGCATTTCTGTCTTGGGACAATCTTTGAAAACAGCGTTAGGGTTTTACTTGTGAGAAGTACAACCCTATATGAACATTGGGCTCTTTTTGGATACATGCATCATTTCTCTTTGCGTTGTACACTCTCTATATGTTGATCTCCTTAGCTATCTTCAAACAAAGCCTTGTTATTGTCAATATAAAACGAATAGAGTTGCATTTCTTTTTCCTTGTATGGAATTTATCATTCAATATTTTTCTTGTATGTCGGTGTGCAAGTATGGAGGGAGTTTGTGTGGGGAGCTGTTGCTGGGGCTTTTGGGGAAGGAATGATGCATCCGGTTGATACAATTAAAACCCGAATACAAAGCCAAGCTATTCTCCCTGGAGTTCAGGTTTAGTGGTGACCTATTAGATAAAATATCCTGTATTTTATATCTCACAAACACACACATACACTGACTTTTGAAAGTTCCATAGAGGTTTCTGTTCATGTATACTTCTATCTAAATCTTTGCTCCTTTCCTGCCAACAATAGAAGCAGAAGAGCATATTGCAGATGGTGCGACTTGTCTGGCGGGATGATGGAATAAGAGGTATGTGATTTTGATTATTTCCCTTGCTGTAGAATAATTTTTATGGTCTTTTAACTATGAAATTCCTTTTGTTAAATGATATTTGATGTGTGTTTGGGAAGCTTCTTTTGCTTTAAAAGAAAGAAAAGCTTATAGTCAATTATTTTTAAGAGAGCTTTTGGCAAAAAACTTTTTCCTTTTTTCTTTTCTCTGAGTGTAAAATAATGTGGCTTTTGTGCTTATATTTTATACTTGGTCATCATTCACAAGAATTTTATCATGCTGTCAAAACAAACTTTGTTGTTTTTATTATGTTGTACACATGGGCATCCAACTTGAAAATATGTGCCTTTTGTGATTGATTTAAATTGTGTAGGCTTTTACAGGGGTGTAGCACCTGGTGTTATTGGGTCCCTTGCAACTGGTGCAACATATTTTGGTGTTATAGAGTCCACTAAAAAGTGGATCGAGGATTCACATCCTAGCCTTAAGGGCC
Source organism: Stylosanthes scabra (assembly GCA_036250425.1). Lineage (NCBI taxonomy): Eukaryota > Viridiplantae > Streptophyta > Magnoliopsida > Fabales > Fabaceae > Stylosanthes > Stylosanthes scabra. Next base: position 12,032 of record JASCZI010151778.1, on the reverse strand, counting down.
ACTGGGCACATTTCATTGCTGGTGCTGTTGGTAAGTTAATCTGGAGCAGCTAAAACTTATGCACCTTCTGAAGTTATTGATATTGACTGACTAAATGTTATGTTTAGGAAAAATGCAATGTGACTAAATGTGCCAAAGGTCACCCCCCCCCCCCCTTTTTTTTCCAGCATGTTATGGTTTCCGTTTTTCCTTATGTTGCAGTGCCCATTTAAATTTTGTACATAAGCTTAATATTTCTCCAGCAGGTTACAGGTTACAGTCTGATACTCCTTTTTAGGCATCAAAGCTTGTTGTCATATATTCCAGATAGTTGCTTAGTGTTGGCCTTTTCTGTCACTTATTCCTGCTACATTCAAATGTATTTTAAGCATGAATTCAATGAGATTGTGACCATTTGATTTTGCAATATAAGAATAATGTTCTGCCTCTTTTAATGTATATTTGCAGGAGATACTCTTGGTTCTGTTGTATATGTTCCATGTGAAGTGATGAAGCAACGCATGCAGGTGCAGGGGACATATTCATCTTGGAGTTCTATCGCCATGAATGATGGCATTGCAATGAATTCAAGCCCAAAACTGTATGGTTATTATACAGGGATGTTCCATGCGGGCTGGTCAATATGGAAAACACAGGGTTTAAAGGGTTTATATGCAGGGTACACACTAGAAACACTCAATTTCTCTTGATACAGTTCTTTTGTTATTTATTTAACTAACATTTTGACACTAGAGGTCCTCTTTTGGATATAATATATTTTTCAATGCAGTGTCGTATTCTAGGCAACAACTAGGCAATTCGTTTCTTATAGGAAGATAATTGTTGAATTTGTTTATTTATGTCTCATAACTTGGTGCATGTCTGCAGATATTTCTCTACTCTGGCAAGGGATGTTCCATTTGCTGGCCTAATGGTATTATTTTATATAATTCAAAGTTCCATTAGATTCAGTATTCCATAATTACCCTTTTTTTTCTAATAACCAATATGTAGTAGTGTGCTGCTTTTGAAAGAGTGAACAGTATGTAGAATGGATATTTGATGTTGTTTATTTCCCCACAGGATAAAAAGAAAAAGAATGTGCATTTTGCTGTTAATCAATGAGTGCAGTTAATTTAGATGTCTGAATCTGCTACCACCTTGGTCTTGATTCTGGAAAACCATCAACATTTTCTTTTTCTTTACCGTACTTCTAATGTTATAATTTTACTTCTTTCTATAGGTTATGTTTTATGAAGGTTTGAAAGATGCTACTGAATATGGGAAGCAAAGATTGAAATCCAACTCAAATTGGCATGTCAATAACTCATTTGAGGGACTCGTTTTAGGAGGATTAGCTGGTGGTATGTCTTCTATTGTGCCTTCAATCTTAATTCCCTACGGTTTTTTAGTCTAATATACAACACAGTGAACTGTTCAGAAATCATTATTAATTGTGGTCATAATCATTAAACAGGTCTTAGTGCATATCTCACCACTCCTTTGGATGTAGTCAAAACACGATTGCAAGTACAGGGTTCAACTTTAAGGTATCAATTCCATTTAGTAACTACCAAACTGGATGCATGCCATGTACCTGTCACCAGTACCCTACTACTCATTCTTCTGTATTTATTTTTGTTTAGATATCATATTCTTTTGGTATTTCCATTATAGAAATGGCTTCTATAAAATAGCAACTTGTAATTTAACTTGTTTATTCTCCTACTAAGTTCACAAATTGGCCTATTTTGTGCCAGTGACCGTCCATGTTTCTAATCTGACCTTTCTTATGTTCTTTTAGGTACAAGGGTTGGTTGGATGCAATTTGCAATATATGGGAAAAGGAAGGCATGAAGGGGATGTTCAGGGGTAGCATCCCAAGGATTTCATGGTACATTCCGGCTTCAGCACTTACATTTATGGCTGTGGAATTTCTCAGAGACTCTTTCAATGAAAGAGCACCCGATAATAAGTTGCAAGAAGTTGCCAGATTATCGGTCGACAAGAAGAAACCAATGCAAAAGGTTTCTTAGAACAATTTGTGGTCGGAACCACACTTACTTCCCATCAATATTTTTACAGAAGATGGGAGGCTGTACATCTGAATTCTTAGACCCCCAATTTTTTGAACATGCAAACTTTTTAGGTTCTACGTCAAAATTTTGCCTGTTATTAGAATAAAACTAGAGTGGGGTGAGGGACTCGGATCTTCTGAGGTTTTCTTGGAAATGTACTGATCTCAACTAAAAGAAGAAATTGACAACCATTTTGTTATTTGTTCCACTGGATTTGCTAGACCCACTAGAGAGAATTTCACCTCCATTCAAATATGTTCATCTAATAAAGATGCTATTTTACCTATAGCACGACATTCATTTCCATATCTCTATATGGACAAAAAAGAGATTCAAATGTAAAGCTTAAATTTTAAGAAATAGAGTAAATATATACAATTCAGTTCCGAAAAAAAATTAAGAAAATAGTGGCCCCAAATACATAAAGAAAGAGAGAAAATATCTCATCGCTGGAAGTGAAGACAATAAGCATATGCACATTCTATTGATATATCACTATATCTTCAGTCATAAGCCAGGAGCAGAAATACCCACCAAATCATTTTCTAGTTTAGAAACTACACTACCATATTTCCAAGCTACAACAAATTCTGAAATTTGCCATCATTACCAATTCCCCATAGTTGAGAATCTATACAAACTATCTATAACACCTTTCTTTAGAATGTTAGGTTACTGATACCTGATTATACCTATTCTATTCACAAGTCCTCAAAGTTTATTATATTTTGAGGGTTGCACAATACCCTGCCCTGAAACTCCCACAGAACATGTACCATTAGATTCTGATCTTAATTCAGTAGCCTCAGATTTACATGTAAATTTAAAACCTTCAAAGCCTGGTGGTTGAGATTCTGATCTTCCTTCAGTAGCCTCGGATTTACATGTAAATTTAAAACCTTCAAAGCCTGGTGGTGGCCCAACCGGGTTGATCAGAGGATAAGGTTCTACTTCTTTCTTGACCGAAATCTGTGCCAATGGCTTTAAAGAGAGCTTTTTGGTTTTCATCCTAGGCTTTGTAGACCAAGTTGGTTTACCCTGAAGGAATATGTTGCTTGATGCAATGGCCTTCATTTCTTCCTTCTTGGAAGTGCTAAGAGAAAATCTAACCGAAGGCCTATCAACATTCACTACACGATCGATTTTCTCCACGATGTCCTTTCCACCGATCATGTCCACATCCATATCAACAGGTTCCATGTCAGCTAATGTTTCAGTAGCTTTACCGATTTTACTCTGGCGAAAGACTCCCCACAGGAAGCATCCTATATGTACTGTTGCTGTTGCAATGGTACCTGAGATTGCAAGAGACAAAATGCAATAGGTGAGAGCAAAAACCGATTATTGATTCATGATTGCAATAGAACAAACAAATTCAACAAAGCACATACTTCCAGAACATATGGGGGTGCCTAATGCATGGAACAGGTAATTACCTCTTGAGTGCATACTAAGGAGATTTGAGGTGAACACCAACAACTCCACTCCTTGAATAGAACATCTTAACATTGTTTTCTCAGCATTCATAAACTCAATCATACTACTGAAGTTCTTTCTGGACCTACAATCAGTTTAAAACATCCAATATAAGTGGCTTAAATAACAAATAATGATCCAGTTAATAACAAGAGAGGATTAAAATAGGAACCAAAAGCTGACCTCTCATTTTCATGTGATGGAAAGAAGTACAATGCAATATCTTGAAGATCAGGGCAATCATTCTGGAAAACATCAGTGATGACATCCAACCTAGGCAGTGACTCCAGTTGAAGGATTTGGGGCATTCTCCTTGAAAATTTATATGCTTTGCTATTAACAGTAGATGGAGGATGCGCTTCAAATCCATCATAGGTATTGCCAGATGCAACAAAACAACCCCTATAAAATGGTGGCCACTACGTATTAAATTTCCAATTCATATTTCATAGAGCTACTTACTGAACTAATAAACCATCAGTAGGTGTGCACTTGCTAAAAATTCCTTAAAGGTTAATAGCTATATCCCATAAATTTGTGTTGTCAGATATTATTCAACAAATATAAAATATGAACAGTGAGAACAAGAATCAAAATTGCATAGTTTATAAATAAACAATGAAAAAAAAAGGGATAAGTGGCAGCCTCATAGGTTCCTTCTCACTGCATATTGGAATTAGCTAAGCATTCACCAAGAGTAATATTGGGGAAATAGTTATACAAGACAAGGATATAAATACGCACTTCCAGGCAGCAATTGATGAGGGTAAAAACTTGAAAAGATTGAGATTTTCCTGAATGCTCTGGTCCCCGTTCTTTTCAATATTGTGATGTTCCGTTGCAGCAGAAAGGATACCACCTACAAAAGGAAAAATAATGTTCAAACACCACACAATCAGCAAGTGGCTAGCTGATCCAAAGTTACATGTCTAAATATGCAACAACACATAGCAGCAGAAATATAAAGAGTGCAAACGATGCAACGGAATAATGATTGCATGCAAGGACAGAGAGATTCTCACCTTTTGATATTAAGTCAGAAGCATGCTGATGAGTCACTGGATTCTTGGATACTCCAACATTTCTTGGAGGCTTCTTAAGTGCAATTGGAGAATTGCACTGATTTGATTTTGGTGCCACGGAGGGAATCTTTGAAATCCCATTTCTTGATTTAGCAGAAGTTTTCCGAGTCACGAACAAATTAGATCTTGCTGGAAAAGGTTTTGGGGAAAGATTTCCAGGAGAAAGCTTCATGACTTCATCTGGTGGAAGGAACTTCACCTTCGGTGTTGGAGCAGATTTTTTCCTCTTAGGAGCCTCCCAGTCAGGACTGCGATTCACATTACATGGTGAAGGTGTATCCCCTTTGGATTGGCAAGAGTCACATATCCACTGTTTAGGAATGCTGTTGAGTACAGTTTGCATGCAATAACTGAAATGGGAAATAGATGAATAAGTAGTAAGAATTCAGCAGGAAGAATACAAAGGTATAATGACAGAATACGAGATTGGAGATTCTTACCAATGTTCACGAGTTACTTTGCATTTCGTGCAAGTGACAATTACTTCCGAAAAACCAGTGTCGCCACATACATCACAAGGCTCAATCTGAATACGTATAATGAATACATACATATCAACAATGGATGAATTAAAGCTAATGTTATAGCCTAGAAAAAGTAAGAAGCAAACCATAGTTTCCAAGTTAACTGCACAAGGCAAATGCTAAGTATTGAAAACTTTACACTGCCACATAACAACTCATACGGTTCAGATAGTTCTTATTTAAGATCCATAAATCACAACCAATGATGCTCTTATATGATGATAATCAAGCAATTTTTCATAGGTTCAGCATAGTCTTTTGTAAAGGGTAAAATTCAGCTATATCAGACTGCTACTAATGCTGAAATTTGTAAATTCCAGCAACCAAAACTTACTTTTAATAGAAAAGAATATCATTAAGTTACGGAGTAGAACAAATCAAGAAAATGTAAAAAGAACTAAAAAATTAAAAAAGAATGCTCTAACCAAATAATCCAAAGTGAACATAATTAATATTCACCTTCAGTTCAACTATACACATACAAAGATTGTTGCATATGAAGAATCTTGGTGTTCAAATGTTATGAACAATAATCATAATACTGGCAAATAATCAACATCAACCCCTCAATGGAAGAACTATAAACCCTAGAAAAAGCAAAATCAGAACTCTTTAGTCTACTTCTACTGCAAGGAACCGCTATTGAGTAGAATCAAGGCTTGTTTACAGCATCTTCTCCTCCATTTTTTATTTTAACAATTAATTAATTAGCGAAATTAGCGGCAGAAAACACATTTTTCAACATCAAATTACTAATCACCACAAAAGCTAAGCATTGAAAGAAAAACCTTAGAGTGAGAAAGAGAGAGAGAAACCCTATTTATCAGTATCGACGAAAAGACAGAAAAGTAAAATAATAAACTAATGATAATGATAATAATAATAATAATAAATGGAACTCGTCAGTGATCACATTTTCCCCAACACGAGTAAGAACAAAACTTATTACTTAATTAAGTACGGATTAAAGAAGTAATGCGATGAAGCTTGAAATGTAAAGAATGTGAAGGAAAAAAGAAAGAAAAGGAGAAGCATGAAATGTGTGTGAAGGTGTTTGTTATTAGTTACCGTGGAAGATTGTTGCTGCATTGTTGTAGCGGTGGTCATTGGAAAACGAAACGACGGAGACACAGTCAGAAAGAGAGAGAGAAAGAGAGTGAGAGAGTGTCACTTCAAATGATTATTAAATCCAAATTACTTTATTTATTATTTATTTATTAGTTTATTTATGACAGATCGCAGTGGGTTGGAGCCGATACTTCAGCTTGACTTGACACGGCTTGGCGAGAACTGCCACGACCCATGAATACACGATGCACATTGGCGGTTGAAATTCTGAAAAAAAGGAAATAAAAAGTTAAATTAAATTCTTTTTATTCTTTTGAAATAAAATATAAAAAAAAAGTTAACAACTAAAATTGCCCATAAAAGTCACCAAAAAAAGAAAATTGCCCATAAATTTTTATTTCGCCGATAAAAATATACTCTTAAATTTTAAAATTATAAAAGTGTCATCAAATTTTCATAAAATGTGATAAAAATACTCATTTATTAATAATTAGGCTTTATTTGTTTGAAGGAAAGTGGAGAAGAAATTGGTGGGAGAAAGAAAAATAGGTGAGAAGCTTGGTTAGAAACTAAATAGAAGAGAAGTGCATGTGAAAAAAAAAAAGGTGGTGGGATCCACCAAAAAAAATTTCTCTCCTATTGTAAAAAAAAGTAAAAGAATAATTTATTTATTTTCAACTAAATAACTACAGAAAATTTTTCTTCTATTTGTTACTTCTTTTCAATTTACTTTATTTTTATTTACTTCTTTTTTTACTAAATATAGCCTTAGTGTTATGATAACTAGTTAACAAATAAGTACTTTTATCATATTTTATAAAAAAATGGAGGACACTTTTATCATTATGAAAATTTTAGGACATTTTTGTCAACAAAATAAAAATTTATAAACAATTTTAATAGTTAACTCATAAAAAAAATGTTTTAAGTGTTTTGTGACATGTGATGATTTAATAATTTTACTTATTAATTTGAATTAAGCATATATTTATGATATTTTTATAATTAAAATCATTTAATTCTAAAATGAATCATAAAGTATGAATGGATAATTTGATTTGGTTTATACAGACAAACAATATTTCGTTGACTAATCTTTTAAACTCATAAAATTTGTATTTGATAAACCGAACTTAATTTAACGTTGAGTGAGCTTAAATAACAATAATGGTATTATATAATTAGTTTTTAAAATTTATAATAACTGTATAACAAATATAAATAGAAGAAGTGGGTTTAGAGTTTAGGAAAAGGATTTAATCGCAAATAAAATTAGATATCAATATTTTAATATCATGTGTTTTTATTTTGCCCTTTGGCGCGATCAGAATAATGATGTATTTAATAACAGCAATTCTTGGTCTATAAATAGGATTTTTTTTTTCATTAGGCATTCTGCTATAGACTTTGCACGTTTTAATTCTGTTCTAGGCTTTTAAATCAGCATCACATTATAGATAATTGATCTCCCCTCCCCTGAATATTATCAAAGTACATTGTGATGGCAGCGTTTATGTAATTGATAATAAAGCTTATTTTGTGTGTGTTATTCGGGATAACAATGGCAATTAACTTATAGGATGTTCTGCAGCTATTACAGAAGAATCTATTCTTCGATGTGAATTATTTACAATTTGAAAAGATTTAGTTTTGACTTGGGAAAATAATTACAAACAGGTGATTTGTGAGACAAATAGTTTGGAGTGCTTCTTAATTATTTAGAGCAACAATTCTGCAATGAACCAAGAAACTAGAGACCTCCAGTTGAAGATCAATAAGATTTTGCATCGTGATTGGACTGCTTTAGTTCTGCTCATTCAGCGGGAAGCTAATTCCATGATAGATAGCATGGCTAAAGAGGCTGCGCAGTTGCATCAGAGTTATGTAGAGTGGCTAGCTCCTAATTAGGGGTGGCAAAATGGGTCGAACCCACTGGGCCGAACTGCCAAAAAAGGCGATTTTTGGCTGGGCGGCCCGCCGGACTAAGGTGTTTGTTAAAATTTATAAAATATTTGTGAATATCAGGAGAATATATACATACATATGAATATTAAAAATTGTAATTTTATTTTATTTTATATTCTTATATATATTATATTATACGTTTCTTATATAATTATTTAAATATTAAGTTGAGATTTTTATTTTTCATATTTTAAAAAAGTTAAATAATATATGTTATAACGAATAATTTTATTAGCATTAATAATTAAGGAAAAAATATTAAAAAAATTATATTATATAAATTTTTGGCTAATGATAATTAATAAGAGGTAAAAATTTAATAAAATAAGAAAAATCCAATCTATAAAAGATGAAACCCAAACAAATAATAGTAATTTAAATTTGTTGGTTAATATTGGTTACCAATATATTGATTATCTAGATTTTTTCTTAAAAGTAATCATTATTATCCATAAATTAATTCAATCCATGTGAATAGTTATATTTAAATTATTTTTTTGAAAAACATAAAGAATATAACGTTTTCAAAATGAGAAAAGAAAAACATACAATACGGTAATGCTAGGTATACTCCTATTTTATCTAATTAGGTTCAATTAAGTCATTAATTTTTATACTTAATAAAAAAATCATTTCAATATTAAATAACATAAAAAATAACATATAAATAATCTTTTATTTGACATCAAAAATATCTTCTGGCAAAATAGGTGTACGCTTAGAATTATCGAATACAATAATTCTGATTGTACATCTATTTTTTTAATAAAGTCTAACCAAATCATTTAACTTCATACGCTCTTTTTTTTTCTATGTTCTTCTTCTTCTTCCTCATTTGTCAATCTTCCTCTTCTTCTTTACAAGTTTCGCTTCTTTTTCTTTGTCGTCGTCTTCGTTTTCATCGTCATCTTCTTCTTATGACTATGTTCTTATTCTTCGTCTTTTTACTTTTTATTCTTAAATTTGATTGATATTTATTTGCAAAGATGAACTCTAAATGTTAAGAAAATGTTATATTTTAGTTCATTTAATAATATATTTCTGTTAATTATAGTAATTTCGTTTTGCTATTATATTTTTATTTTATGTACTTATGTATTTCGGTTTGATATATTAAGAAGAGGAACATGATATTATATTTCGGTTCTATTTAGTTATGTATTTCAGTTATATTTATTTATGTATTTCGATTCAATATGTTACGAGAGAGAAGAAGAGAAAGAGGAAGAGAAAGAGGAAGAAGATATTATATTTCGATTCTATTTATTTATGTATTTCATTTTAATTTATCAATGTATTTCGAATAAATTTTTAGTTTTTATATGTTGATATTTGTGCTGATAAAATATATTTTGATTTATTTTACTATTATAATTCAATTTAATTTACCAATACATTTGGATTCAGTGTTTGTAGTACAAGGACAATTCCTATTTATGAAAAAGACGACGATGATGACGGAGGAGAAGAACTAAGAAGAAGAAAAAAAAGAAGATGACGACCATGATAATAACATAGAAGAAGCAGCATCATGTGGCAACCAAAAAGATAAGTAAAATGTGTGTTTTGACGCTTTTTTTGTAAGAATAAATTAAAAGTACTTTGTTGAACTTAGTTGGGTAAAATAAATATATAAATAGCATGGCCATTTTAAAAAATAAAAAAGAAAGTCTAATGATTGAATTTGATTCAGATTTGGCAAGGATTTTTCAAACAGTAAATACTAAATACTTATCAAAATTATTCTCACAAAAATTAGAATTAAATATATAAATCATTTACAAAATATAAAATTTATTTACAATGAAACCGGCCTGACTTTTCATCAACGGTTTATCGGTCGAACCGGCCAATCCACTCCGGTTCTTATAACAATGAACAGAAGTAGTGAGCAAGCAAGGTGGTAGATGTAGTGGTAGCTCCTCTTCGTTCTTCGTTATTCTTCATAGTTCATAGCAAGCAAGAAGCAGCGATTCACACTTGTATTTCAAAGGACTTTAATCTTCGCTCTAATCAAAGCGTATCGCTGCAAATAACAATAATAATTAAAATGTTGATTCAGATCCCTCGCTTCACTAACTCTCTCAGAAGCCCCTTCGATGTCGACCAAGCCTACCTCCATCGCAAAACCCTCCTCCTCAATCAAAACCCTCGCAAGTAAGAAATTTCAGCACAACTACGAAAGAAAATTCAAAAAATAAAATTAGAAGATCGTAATTTTAGTTATTTATTTATTTATTATCATGTAGTTCTGCGAACTCACTTGATGAATCGGAACTTGCACGGAAGATCGTGGTTGGATGGGAACAAGGTAATGAACGGTTGAAATCCAATTTTTGGAAAAAAATAAAATAAAATTATGTAGCTATCAGTGTTAATATGGTTCTTGTTTTGGTGAATTGGTGAAGCAGCTTCGTATGAAGTTCGGCAGGCGTATAAGCAGTTTATAGGAGCAGTGGTGGTGCTGACTGATGGCGAAATGCGTTCCGAGGAGTTTCATGAAGTGGTGCTGGCCGTGTACCGCCATTTCGGCAGGCCGATGGAGGATGAGGATTATATTGATAGAATTATTGCGGATAAGAAGTGAGTATGGATTGCCTTTGGAAGATTTGAATGATATTATAGAATGCAGAGGCTGCATGATAGTCTGACTCATATGTATTTTAGTTGATTATTACTGAAGTTTTGAATGTGTAGAAAATGGAGAATTTGTGCAAGAACTTTAAATTGTTGGTATGTGGCATTTGTTTTTGCATTTTTGGCAGGTTAGAATTGCAAAAGCTTGTTGGTCATGCTATTGCCGATACCAAGTTGAGGCATGTTGCATCTCTAGCACAGAAACTTCTGAACTTGCAGCCTAGCAATGAAAGTCCTTCCTTGTCTTTGGAAAGAAATCTGGATGATAATGAGGATTTGGAATTCGGGGCTGATTTCGTTTTCCAAGCTCCAACTCGGTTTTTGGTTGATGTATCATTTGATAATGTAGATATGATGGATTTCAGGAACTCTGTTCCTGTATCATTTAATGAAGAACAATATGGTCTTACTATCCCCACGGATCAGGCTATTGATGCAGAAAAGTTTAACTTGACTTGGGTAAGAGAAGCATGTGATAAAATAGCTAGGAATTCTAATTCTCAGATATCCCGAGACGAATTAGCAATGACCATATGCAGGGTTCTTAATTCAGAAAAGCCCGGTGAAGAGGTATTCCTTGATTTCAATCTTCTTTTATAGGTATATGATTCCACCAAAAAGTTTGCTGCAACTTTGAAATGATTTCTTTTTCTGTGATTTGCAGATAGCAGGAGATCTGTTGGATCTGGTTGGCGATAGTGCATTTGAAACTGTGCAAAATCTTCTATTGGTGAGGATCTCCTATCCAACCCTCTTATTCCTTAAAAAGTTAATAGTAACTTTTTGTGAACTTTGCTATTCTCCGCTTATTGTCAAATATTGATTTATATTATGCCACAAGTTTGGCTTTGAATATTCTACATTTTGTTGTTGTTGTTTGAATAGCACTTTTGTGTTGGTTGTTGAGCTTCACTTTGAGATTTATTTCATGATTGTTGACTACCTTGTGACAATATATATATATATGAGGAGGGCTATACTTACACTAATGCAAGTGTTTTTGTCTTACACCAATTAATAGCCATTAGATTCACGTTAAATTAAAGGTAGAGATTTTGTTTTCCAATAAGGCATTAATAGCCTTTAGATTGACATGAATCTAATGCCTATTAATTGGTGTAAATAAAAAAAACACTTAACACTGGTGTAAGTCTAGCCCTCCTTATATATATATATATATATATATATATATATATATATATATATATATATATATATATTAT
>JASCZI010151777.1:16327-28882 GCA_036250425.1 Stylosanthes scabra | reverse complement strand
TTATAAATTCCATTATTTATTTTCACAAGCATCTTTGCAAAGTAAAAGCTCCTCGTAAGTATTTAAGAAGTGGCTTAAGTCCTTGGAAAAATACTAAGCAAAAATAATTGAGTTATTTAATTTCAAGTCATTTAAATTTATATCAAGTGCTCTTGGAAACTACAAACTCCTTATAAGTGGCTAGGAATTGACTTAGTCCCTTGGAAAAATACTAGTACAAGCACTTGTGTTGTTCTTTATTCTTAGATATTTACACTTCCGCGAAAAATTATCTATTGTTGTTTAAACACTCAATTCACCCCCCCTCTTGAGTGTTGTGCATTGTGACTAACAAAATAATAAAGAAAAAGTTTGGTATATATAAATAACCATAACTTTCTTATTTGTCTTTTTTATTTATTAATTATTATTAAATTAAATACATAGTAATAGATGTTATAAATATATAATTATGGATGTTATTTATAAGAAATGATATATGTTAAATAGCATATTTAGATTAGCATCTATAATTTCATGTAAATAACATCTGTAATTATATATTTATAACATCTAATATTATGTATTTAATTCAATAATAATTTATAAATAAAAATAAAAGCCAAAATAAGAAAGTTATAGTTACCCATAACTAAAAAATGATGGCTATCAAACTTTTTCGAACATAATAACATCAATTTGCTGATAAAAAATAAAACATATCTCAATAGTATTTGTATTAATTTCTATGGAGTATGAAAAAAGAAAGTTGTTCAAAATCATAGGATATAACAACACTTACTTGCAAATTTTTTCGAAAAAATAAAAATAAAAAACCAAAAAAAAAGCAGGTAAGTTTTGTTTGACTAATTAAAAAGATGACAAATAATAGTAAATTAATGGGAAAAGTAACGGTTATATATTTATATAGTATATAATAATATATTTCCATTTTAATTAAATATAATCAATCAATAATTGTTTGGAATATATCAAATTAAGAGGCGCGTAGGAAGGTAAAAGGGAATAAGAATTAAAGAATTAATTAGGAAAGTTTTGGTTGTTTTTGGTCGATTAGTAGTTGGTTATCAAACATCTTTTTTTTAAAAAAAACACTATATTACAGCTATAAATTCATAAGTTTTAAAAAATATTAAAGCTTTTTGTAAAGCTAATAAATTATTATAATAGTGTAATATTTCGTATACAAACTCAACTTATATATTGCAAAAAAATATAATATATAATATATTGATTAGGTAGTTAATTCATATATAATATAAGAATAAAATTAGTGATAAATATAGTAAAAATAAATTATTTTTCATGTCATGATCATTGTATAGTATTACTTAGGTCAAAGAGGTAGCATGAATTTTGTGTAAAATAATGTCGTTATACTATTGGCTGCTATTATGATTTGCAAAATCCGTTGCAGTTATCCATGGATTTTGTTTAAATAGCAATTTAAGCATAATTCGTGATAGGCTACGATGGGTTATGTGTTTTTTTAAAACCATGTGTTTTTTGAAAACGATGTCAGCTTTTATAGAAATATTAAATTGGTGTGAAACAATCATTAAAATGCAAATGGTGTAATGTGATAATTTTAGAATCAAATAATTTAAATGGACAAATTGCCTCTTAAATTATATCATCTCCACCATCATTTGCTTTGCAATTTCATTAAAATACCACTAATAACACAACAAATTTTTAATTAAGTATAGAAAACTAAATTTAAATTGTGATTTAACAAAATTAATGTTGTTTGATTTCAAAAAGAAATTTTCTTGGAGGTATTGTTGGTGGTTATTATATTAAAGGAAGCAATAGTGATAGAGATTTTTAAAAAATTTTGGGATCAAAATGATAATTTTAAAACAAAAAAGTAAATATTAGGGATAATTATAAACATAAAAAGATCTTTAAAATTATTTTGATTTTTGGCCAAAATTATGGGGACCAAAATAACATTTAACTCTCGTTTTAATAAGTTAGGTAAGATTAAATTAATTCATTAGTCCCTATAGTTTGTCGAAATTTTTAATTAGGTCCCTATAGTTTTTTCCTTTCAATTTAGTCCTTATACTTTATTAAAATTTATAACTTTATCCCTATTGAAATTAAACATAAATAATCGTTAATAAGTTGTGAATTGACTAAAACACCCCTCTCTTCAAGTTTTACTTTCATGAAACCTCTCTGCTCCCTCAATTATTAGTGTTGTCCGTGACTTCTATTAACGCCGGAAACATGGCTTCTACACCATCCACCAACATTCTTCTTATTCTCCTTCAATCATAGAAAGAACCATTACAATTGTAACATCCCATCTCATCTCATTTCATCGCATTCATGATATAAAGCTAAGTCACTTTCTTTGTGTTCAAATCCATCCCTTCTTTACACACACTTTAGTCTTGATAAAGAAAAACAAGAAGAAATGGTAACGGTGGCGTTGGTAAGTAAATATGCAACCCTCACACCAAACAACACATATACCTTGATTTTATTTCGTGTCTTAGCCACTCTCTTCATTTTTTTTTTTTTTTTTTTATAATTTAGATCCCTTTAGAAGCAAAAATTTACATAGCAAAATCAATAACAGTAAAATGCGAGAGTCACTTGATCTACTCGTATCACAGAAAAAAAAAAAAAAAAAGACTCAAGAAAAAATCATAGATATAATAGACACGCCCTTCATATTAGGACTGTTTATCAGCTCACACATGCATTTCCTGCAGCAGTAACTTCCTGTTTCAAATAGAACTCGTACGGTGAGTTTGACACCAGTGATATGAGGACACTTTTGTCATTTTCAAAAGCTAAGTATTCACTTTACTAATGAGTAGCGAAATATTTCAATTTATCATGGAATATTCTCTTAAGTTTAACTTTTTTTAACAAAGCAACATTCCAAAAGATACACTAATGGTAAGAGACCTAATGAACGATGAGGGCTCTCAATGGGATTGTCAAAAAATCAGAAATTCCTTTCTAGAGTTTGAGGCAAGTCAAATTCTGGAAATTCCCATCCCCCTCACACCCCAAACAGACCAGTTTTTCTGGAAACATTCAAAGGATGGAGAATTCAAAGTCAGGGATGCTTACCATCGGTTAATCAAGAGCGAGAATCTGCAGAATTTGGCTAGTGCATCAGAAACCCAGAAGGATGATAGCTGGAAACATTTCTGGAAAATTCGAGCTCACCCCCATGTCCTGAACTGTGTTTGGCGTATGATCAGCGGCTCCCTCCCTACTAGAAGAAATCTGCAGAAAAGAGGTATTCAGTGTACTCCCTTGTGTCCTAGATGCTAGGATAAGGCAGAAACTGAAACTCACCTTATCAGAGATTGTGAGTACGCAAGGGTCTTTTGGTTTGGCCATCCCCTTTGTCTCAGAACGACATCATGCACCGAAGAATCTGCAGCAACTTGGATCAACAAGGTCATCAACAGCCTGGACTATGACGGAAAGGGCCTCTTTTGTAATAGCCTCCTTACTCTCTAGCGATCCAGGAACGCTCTTCTTTTTGAAGGGAAATATCAGGAGCCCATTGAAGTAGTTGATGCAGCAAAGAAGGGGCATGATGAGTTCCTCAAAGCTGGAACTAAGGATTTTGGAGCTGCTGTGAATAAGCCTCAACAGGCCCCTGGCACTGATAGTAATGAGAATTGGAAACCCCCACCTAACCATCTCTGGAAGATAAATGTCGACGCTGCAAGAAATAATGAAGGCCAAATTAGGATAGGTGCAGTTATTCGTGATTGGTTAGGGAGGATTGCAGTTGCTGCCGCGTGGAAGTTGGAAGTGTCCCTTATGCCCTCGGAAGCAGAAGCTCAAGCCTGTGTGTTGGGTATCAAATTGGCCCAAGATTATTGTTTCTTTGATGTCATGCTGGAAAGTGATAGTGTAGAAGTTATCCAGGCCTTGTCTCACAAAAATAACCATAGAAATTATTTTGGTAGCTTTATTATTGACTGCCAGCATTTAGCTAGTCTTTTTAGATCAATTTCCTTTTTTCATGTCAAAAGAAATAGTAATAGGATAGCTCATGAATTGGCCATCTAACTCTTACCAATCCAGAAACGGTGTGGATGGAAGAGGCCCCTGCTAATATCTATAATCTGGCCCATTTTAACATTTTGGGAACTATTCTTGAATGCTAGCTACCACATTTACCCGCAAAAAAAAAAAAAAGGTTAAATTACAAATTGCAATATGATATATACAGGACTCAATTAAAAGAAAAAAAATTATAGAGATTTAACTGAAAATTTCGTCAAAATATAGGGACCAATGGATTAATCTAACAGTTAAATAATGTGTCAACTAAAGGCAAAAATTAATGTTACTATTAATAGAAATTTTTAAATTTTTTATTATATTAATTACATAACAAGTGCATTCAAAAAGTTTTTTTTTATGTATGGAAAATTTAAATTTTACATTTTTTATATAAAATATTTGTTTATTATTAGTAACTTCATATAGTGATTTTAAAACATGAACTTTATACAGTACATATATATAAATGGTATAGATGTAGGTTTTATTTGAGAAATATGATAACCCACATGTATATTTATATATTATTTTAATTTTTATGAGATGTAAAATTTATATTGTAAGACAATCTTTTAAATCTGTATCAATTTACATCTATTTCGAATAACTTTCTTTAATATATTAGTTAAATTCTTATTTTAATAGGGATTGGACGAAAACGTTCGATAAAAAAATTTTAATTTGGCTCCTCCAAAATTGCTCATTTACTTTAGAAGAAAAAGTTAATTAATCTAAACCATGGTTAGGATTTTATCATATTAAAATAATTTTATAAAATAATTAAATAGAGCTATTGGAGAATGGAGATCGAGCAATCGCTACCACAACTTTCAAGACTGTCTCTTATCATGTAAATTAATGTTAAATGATTTTTGTATTTCATATTTCTTTCTCTTTTCTTTTTTCATTTTGTTCTCTTCATCAGGAAAAAAAATTATTTTATCTTTTGTTCCTTTTTTTTCACTTCACAACATGCAAATTTTTTTATTTTTACTGTCATGTTCTTCCATGATATTATTATTGTCTCCGTCCTTTTCAATGTCATTATTTTTCTCTTCTCATTATCATATCATATTCTTTATCTTCGTTTTTTATAAATCACATTTAAATTATTTTTTTCTGATTTAGAAGAAATAAATTCTGACAACATGTGTTTTTCAATTTTTTAAATGTGATTTAAAATTATTTATCACTCTCTTTTGTTAAAAAAACAACTTCTATAATTAAAAATATCAAACACAAAATAATTTATTTATAAGCTATTTTTAATATAAAGAGTTATGTTTTATTTTTTATCAAAAAAAAATCTAATTAAGATGTTTACTTGGAAAATGAATCCTCTTAATTTTTTATGGGAAACTAAAAAAAATCACGAGTGATTATGTGTATCTTTGGTTTAGTGTTCAAAAACATGAACGCACGGTTTAAACACATTGAACGCTGCACCAAATTTGTCTGGATAAATTTGTCTGAAATTGATTTTGGTCTCAAACGTACCTTTACTAGAAGCAATCTTTTGTAACTTTTGCTTTCAATTTTTCACGTTGAGAATTGATTACAAAATTTATTCCCTCAATTATTCTTCATTTTTTTCATATTCTAATATTCCATCTTCATTTAATTTCACTCTCGTATAACTTCTTTAAATATTTCTATTTCACAATAGCAATATCATGTTGATTTGATTTCACTCATTTTATACACCCATTTCGTTCATCTTCAACCATCAATATAAATTTTTTTCTTCTGTCATAATTTTACTTATTAAATAAATACATACTATGATAGACACAAAAAAATATTTATATTTTTATTTGATTAATTTATATGTATATATTGTTTGAGTATTTAAAAATTCTTATTGTAATTATTGATTATACAAAAAGAAAAAAATTGAGAAAATATGGCTATAAAAAAAAAATTACTAAGTGAATTTATTAGGTTGAAATAAATTATTGAATTATTGATCTTTGCTTGTAATATCTGTTTTGACTTACATGCAGGGCATATGATATAGGTGGTAGAGTAATTTGGTAGGTGAGTTTAATAGATTATATGTACAAAAAATTCATAATATAATATAGATGATGTTTTAGATTGTTGGAGGTATTCCAACAAAATACTTTGATAAATTTATTATTTACAATTATTTATTTTGATAAATGAATTGAATTTCATTAAGTATGACAAGGTCCTTGATTAAATTTAGAGATTTATCATTGTGATAGAGATCATAATATTGAGAAATAAATATTTTATGATTTAATCTAAATTGTTTTTGATCATAGGATTATTAAGAGGACATTATATAATCCGGATAGATCAATATATATATATATATATAATGGTCTTTATTGGATGAAGATTAATAGATCTCATTTATTAAATTATATATATAGATGGTGCATATTGAGATATGACCATTAAACTGACTCACTCTGAGAATTCCTAATAGTTATAATTACCGTATATGTTAATAGGATATTCTCATGATGAACATAGTATTAGAATTTCCTCTGACCTGCGACTATCATAGAAATTAACAATGTATTTGTTATACTTTGATTCCGGATACCTAATGTCCTAGAGTGCTAGTTGAATGGATATTTGGTATGATTTAAATGCTTGTAGGATTAATGAATAGCCAATAAGGAATCCATCAACTCTCGGTAAAGAGTTTGAGCTCATGATTATAATGACTGAATTAAATAAAACCTTGGCCAAGGAGATTGAATAAATAGAGAAATGAGTTTTTGAGTCATTCATCAGTTCATTATAAATATTGGTAACAAGTTAGAGTTTGACAATTAGACCATACTCTAAAAGGTTAATTAGTAGTTGGAAAGATGGAAGGAATCATACTTGGTAATTCACTGGTTCTGATTAGTAAAATTACTTCATGTTATCGAGTTGTCGAGAAGTGTTGCTAGATGCCAACCTCGATTAGTAAATTTAGTATGACTAGTTTACTACCCACCTAGTATTGAACCTATTGGGTCACACACTAACGAGTGTTATGATTTTTGCTAAAGAATTATTTAAATTATTATTTGATTCAATCAAATAGATAATTATCTTAATTCAAAATAGAATATTATTATATTATTTGCTAGCACCAATAATATAATAATAAGTATGATAATTGAGAATATTTATGTGATGGTTAAAAAATAATCTGTTATTCTATAATAAGTTTTAAACTTAAAGATTGGTTAAGATCTTATCTAAATCTGTTTAAAATTTGAAAGAAACTGGATCTGTTTCAAATAGATAAGATTCTATCTGAAACTAAATAAGATTAAATTTGAAATAAGATAAGATAAGACTAGATCTGATTTCTAAGATTTAAATCAGTTACGATCCCACACTATAAATAGATGTACACATTAGTAAAGGAACTCATTCGATGAAGTATCATTCTTTTACTTCTATACATACAAACATATAATCTTAGTTCTTAGTGAAGAATTCTGGTTGCAAAGAGTTGCAAAATGCTTCTCAATTATTTCCTTGATCAAAGAGTTGATAGCAAGGCTCAGTCTCAGTGTGGATACGCATAGCCCTTTGTACATTCGAAGGATAAAGTTTTTCCTTTACTATTCAGGTATTTAGATCTGATATATATGTTGTTTGAATAAAATCTTAAATACAAAAATAGATCAATTATAAATTACTTAATTATTTTCGCTACGTGTTATGAACACATTATAATCCAACAGTGATATCAGAGCTTTGGCATTTTTGTGTTTAAAAATTTTATTATTTATTAGAAATCATGAATTGATATGATTAATTCAAATTTGCATGTGATGCACACATAGATTATAAATGTTGTTATTCTCTTTTTTTTTTTTTCCTTTTTTTTTATTTCTAATTAGTGTATGTACGAAGGTTATTTAAAATCGTGACTATTGATGCATATATAGTATCATACTATTATTATTTTAAATCAAATGCTTGATTTGATTGATCCGAATTATGTTTGTATTCATGATATGAGATACTATTCTTCAAAGATTATTGAATCATAAGGCATGTTATAGAAATTATTTGTATGTTGTGGAACATATTTAATATAAAGAGGGAAACTTAATAAATCCTATGTCTTGGTTACGAGGAGTGATATGAAAATCAGAGACACTTATATTTAAAAATAGTATCTATGAGTACATTAAATGTACAAAAGGGAATTAATTTTTACTTAGCCTATATAATTTAGGAGTACAAAATGTAATTCAATAAAATGATAGGTCTGATAATCAAGTAATTATTTGATATTAGAATCATATATGATACAATTTGATAATTTTAAAATATGCATGAGTAATGACTTGACAATCAAGGTATTTTTTCGTAATTTTAAAATATTTTAGCATTTAAGGAATATAGATTTCTTAATTTGCTATAATAACGTTTTATGGTTAATAATATTATTTATGTGAATACGGTATTCACATTTTTTGTTTCCCTTTATTTTTGAAAAGTAATAAATTGGCTGGAGCCAATTAGGATGATTGGTATTTAAGAATTGTTCTTATACATGAAAGGCTTATTGATATGATTGATAAGCCAGACCTTTTCACAATTCATTGTTAGCTTTAATATGATTAAAGTGAGTTGTGATTTACATGAGATGCTCAATATGCTGATTGATTATGAGAATCAAATTGCATTTGAGAAAAAGAAAAGACCTATCTTAATGGTTCGGAATACTTCCAAGAAAAAGGGAAAAGGAAAAAGGAAGAGAAATAATATGGGGAGAAAAATAATTAATAATAAAAAAATGAAAAATATAGTCCATTAGGGATGTTTATGACCTAGACCGGTCCAAATTTCGGTCCGGGCCCGATGATATTTGGGTCTTTTTTGACCCGACTTCAATGTGGTTTGAAGCCAACAAAATCAACCCAGTAAAAATATGAAACCGGGGTCGGACCTAGACTCGGGTCATCCGGTCCCGGCCCGTTGGTATATATATAATTAAAATTTTTAAATAATATAATAGTATGGGTATAAAATAAATTAGTGAGCAATGAAATATAATTATGTGATTATGTAATTTTTATTCATTTGACCCACTTTTTGTTTAAGACTCACTCTATTCATTTCTCAAAACTCATCTAGTCTAATTATATTATTTAAAAATTATACTTGTTTAAAAGTTTAAACTACATTTGAGAGTTAAAATTACATTTTAATATTGTGTTTTATTGTGTTAAGGCTCTATTATGTTTTATTTGTATGAAAATTAAATATTTATATTATTACTATGTGATTGATTATTATATTTTTAGTTTTAAAATTTGATTGGAGAAGACCTGATTTTTATCCGGACTTTACTCAATTTTCATCCGGCCCAAAATTAAAAAGATTTAATCGAGTTTAGGACCGAGTTATGGTCTAAAAAATAGGCCTAGTGTATATTTTGAGTCGAGTTTTGATTAGAAGAGACCCGGACGAACCCGATTTCATGAACACCGCTTCGCATCTAGCCACTAATTAATTCTTATTCTTATTTAACTAGTACTACACTAATGTAAAACTAAACCGACAAAGGCCTTAATCCTTTGGGAACTGGAGGTTTAAAACCCCGATGCAACGTTCATTCTTCTGTGGATGCTTCTTCCTCTCTTCTCTACCATCTTTGTTTATTGTCTCTTTGACCTGAGTTTTCATTTGCATGCCCCCCAATGTCATCTATAGTTCTTGAACGTCTCACACCAATGGATAATGTTGAAGATGAAGAATCATTCGACTTCGTTATAGAAGCCAGAAAAGCACTCATGGTTTCACCATCAACAGGTTCAAACCCAACCAGAAGAATGGCCCACTTTCTCAAACCCACCATGACGAAAACCCCATCACCACCTCCAACATTCCCTTCCAATTCCACTGTTGTAGAAAAGCTTTCATTTGAAGTAACCTTCAATGGGTGGCTGCATCCACAACAACAATGGAAGACATGGGTTGACTTGATGAAACCCAAGTACGAACATGTATGGGTGGAAGCTGGAATAGACAAAGCAATAATAGCTTCAACCTTCACAATCAACAAGAACAGTGAAATGCTTCTTGCTCTTGCAGAGAAGTGGTGTTGTGAGACCAACACATTCATATTTCCATGGGGAGAATGCACAGTAACATTGGAAGATATCAAGTTATGTGGGGGTTTCTCTCTCGTTGGGAATCCTGTTTCTTTGTCTATTGAGACCCATGAAGAGAAGGAAATTGAGGCAAAACTCCTTGCTGTGAGGAGAATGTTCTTCAAATCAAAAGCAAGAAGGGCTGATCATTATGCATGGATGAGGCATTTCATGGGGAATGCAAGTAGCCAAGTGGAGCATGAAGCTTTCTTGGCATTATGGTTGTCAAGGTTTGTTTTCGCTTCTACTTCACATAGATCTGTTTTGAAATGTGTTTTTCCAATTGCCATAAAACTAGCCAGAGGAACTAGAGTAGCATTAGGACCTGCTGTTTTAGCTAGCATTTATAGGGACTTGAGATTGCTGAATAGAATTATTAAAGGTTTTGCAAAGACGAAGAATGGGAGAGTTACTCTCTGGGCTCCTTTTCAGTTGGTAGTTGTGTGGACTTTGGAGAGATTTCCAGCACTTCGGCCGAAGGCGAAGATGCTTGAACTAAGCCAGCCTATAATAGCTAGGTGGGATAGAGTGAAAATGACGATCGATCAAAGCAAAATGAGATCGAATTTGGATTCTGCCGGAGTGAAAAAAGACGGCTTTCTTTGGCAGCCGTATAAGAATTCTCCACCACTTAAGCTTTACAATGAAAAGGACTCTTGGGTGTGTGTTAATCCTAACTTTTATGACGAACTGGATTCATATATTCGCTGCTTGAGGGTCTCTAAGTTGGTGGGAATGTCCTGTGTAGAGCAGTACTTCCCGAATCGTGTTGCTATGCAATTTGGGATGGATCAAGACATACCTGATTGTACTGTTGCTTGTCGCAACAAGGATCCTTGGATGCATTACAGCCAGCTGGTCGTCGATGCAAATTTGTTAAGTGCGCTGTGTGCTGGACAGCCAGATGTTACTTCTAGGTACTATGATTGGTGGAAGCAATCAAAACTACACAAGAGAGAAGGCGTGAAAAGGGGTTCAGATGATTGTTTGATAACATTAAGCGGCTCACGAGGCTCATCTAGGCAGGTGGAGGGTGATCGATCCTATGATTCACGGCGTGGAGGCTCATCTAGGCAGGTGGAGGGTAATCGATACTATGGTTCACAGCATGGGTTACCTTCCAAACGAAAGAGAGATCAAGAAGGGGTTCAAAAATATAGATGTTTTGAGGACAAAGTTGTTCGAAAAAAGAACACTTTGTCTACCTCCGAATCTGTTGACATTCCTTCCCAAACATCTGGATTAATGAGTGATAGAGCTCTTAATTTTGCTACAAGTAACAATAATGTTGTTGGAGGATCAAAAAGTGTCACTGAAGAAGGGGGCAAAATAATTTCCATGGAATATGAAAATGAAGCCAAACTGAAGACTCATAATTTTTGTGGTACAATTGCAAATGGTGTCAACAAGGAAGGAAAAGGTGCATGTCAATGTATTGGAGAAATAGTATCTTACCTTGAAAACCGGATTCTGAAGCTTGAAATAATGCATGCCAAGCTGAAACTAGCAAAATTTACCCCCAAAATATGAAAATATTAGATCCAAGGCATTCAGTGCCTTAGTATTTCAGTTGTTTCTAACACACTAATGTTCCATTTTGGTTTACCCTTTTTTGCTTGTAAGAACAAGAATCAACTCTTTGCATAGTATTTTACAAAACAGGGCTGTGTTAGTGTTAGATTGACTGTATAGTCAATGTAAATTTTGTTAAACACTTAATGACATGAGAAATAGAATAGCTGGTACAGTTGTGTAATTGTGTTAATGGTTTTTGATTTTGCATATTAATTATTAGGCTAGTGCCTTATTTTTTTCTGAACTAAATTTATTAGGTTCTGTGCCTTTTAAACTAAATTATTTAGTTATTTTTCACAAATTAGACACCAAAGTAAACACCTGAAATCATTTGATTCATATAAATTGTACAAGTTGATAGTTAATAAATGAGAAATCCAATACTTTTGGATCATTTAGTGGACTCTTAACACTAGAAAATAATTTTCACTTTATCAACTTGTGCACTTAGATGAGCTGCAATCTGCACACTTAATTAGTTAGTCAATTATGTAATAGTTTATTTAATAAATTATTTTTTTATATGTACATAACAGTTTTTAAAAACTAAATCATTAAACTTGTTCAAGCTGATATTTATGCTAATATAATTGTTTCCCACATGCAAGCTGAGACATTAATTTGAGAACCAAAGGACTTAAAACACTTCCCACCATTTGTTGAATCTGAAGGCAGATGGCAAAGAAACCATTTACCATACACATCAATTACAAATGGATAAGAAGCAAAGTTCCAAAGGTAAAAGGGGTCTATGCCTCGTTAGAATATGAGCATGGTGGGTAGTAGG
>JASCZI010151776.1:7119-25872 GCA_036250425.1 Stylosanthes scabra | reverse complement strand
CATATTACGTTGCTTCATTGTCCACGGTGGATCCGTAACGGCCACATCAGACCCGTTTACGGCCACCTCAGCTTTTCCCAGAACGGGCACGTGAGTCTCTCCAACAAGGGATAAGGATGTCTCCGTTTTTTTAACGTTGGGGGCATGCAGGTATTTCCCATAGGTGGGGGGTTCTTTTGTCTAATTTTAAAAAGGTGAGGGGCATTTTTGTCTTTTTCCCTTTAAATAATTGTGTGGCATATTTGAAAATTTAATAATTACTTTGGAATTAACATAGGGTTCAATTTAGAAATATTTCTTTTCGCATATTAGAAGCGCTCAAAGTAATTTCGGGCACTAAAGACAGACAATTTATTTCTATGCTAAATAGAAGATTATTTCATAGCACAAAATATAGAACCGAAATAAATTTCTATTTAACATCAAAATAATCTTCTATTTAATATAGAATAAATAACTTTATTAGACTTAATTTGACAAAATAGATATACACTTATAATTATTGATGATAATAAAATATACTAATTAATTAAGCATTGAAAAGTAAATTGTTTGAGTTTAGTGCTGATAAATAATTAATTAGATACGTAATTTGATTTTTTTGTATGTTTAATTCTTTAATCTTGGGTGTTTAAAATTTTTATTACTTGATTATTTGCTGATTTTGATTGCTCCGTGATATCTCACATGCTCATCATCAGATATGTTCACCAAAATCAAATTCTACGATTTAGTTAAAGGGTATTCTTTTTTATCTGGTTAACTTTATTTAATTTTGTCCCTTTTTATTTTGTTAAATTTTATTTAATTTTATCTTTAATGTTTTCCATTTATGTCAAAACTATTCTAATTATTTTCAATTTTATTCATAATATTTTAGACGAGTTTATGGATAGTTTTGATAAAAAAAAATGTTGAAGATAAAATTAATTAAATAAAATTAAATGTTAGGAAAATTTTTGAAAAAGATTACAAATGTTAAGAACAAGATACTTACTTTACTCCTATATATATTAGTGGGATCAGAAGTTTCAAATCATAAAAAAAATAATTATAAAATATAATAAAAAAATAAGGCTAATAAAACAAATAAAATATTAAGTATGAATCAAAATATATTAAATATAGATGTCATATATTCATTTTTCTAAGAGTAGTCTAATTAGGAGCATTTTCTGTTTTGATTATTAAGAAACAAAAAATTTGGCTTACATAGGAAACTCGAGGATTTATCTAAGGCTAGGTACTTGAATTACTTAGATGCAAGTTTTTAAGCTAGTTAGTTCGTTTATGTAATTTAAAATCTATAAATTTAAGAGTTAACTGAACAATTATGGATATAGGAGTAACTTTTATGTTTTATCTCTTTTGATCTTTTCATCAAGATAAATGAGCGAGATTTGTTTTACTACGTGTTGATCTTGTTGGTTCCATTGTAAGATAATTTCAATTATGATTCATGTGTCTATTGGTATAAATAAAGAAATTAAAGTACAAAGAAAATGTGTATGTATGTTGTTTGCAGAGCATGGGGTGTGGCTATCAACAACATTGTTGAAGAGGTCACAAGAAGACTTCCTCCCTTGCCTCTGTATATTGATCGTCCACTTGGATGTGATTCTGAACTTGAAGAGGCGATATTACGTTTAGAGATTGATTCAGCTCATGCTACCTGTTTGATGCTGGGAATTCATGGAGATGATGAAATAAGCAAATTTGTTGCGGAGCTCTATAACAAAATCAGGCCTCACTTTGGAACTGCAAGTCTTCTTTCTAACATCAGTGAGAAAACAAATTAAAGCGTTAGTGGCCTAGCAGATCTACAAGAAACACTTCTTCTTGAGATGAGAGAGGAGGCAAAGACTAAGTTTGGAAGCACATTCAAACTTCAAAGGATCAGCTGAAATAAAACAAAGGCTAGGCCACAAAAGAATTCTTCTACTTTTGGATGATGTTGATAGAATCCAACAACTAGAGTTATTAGCACGACAATGAGATTGGTTTGGTACCGGTAGTAGGATCATTATAACAATAAGAAATGCTGGTGTGCTAGATGAGCATGGGTTCAATAATGGTTTGAGATTAGAAAATACTACTTCAGAGGTAATCAAGATGCTGAAGAAGATGATGTAGACAAAGGGGATGTTGTGGGCTTCACGAATATCACTAGCTTTGTAATTGAGAAGCTCCGTGATGACAATATTAATGTCGTCTCCATCATCGGCATGGGTGGGTTGGGCAAGACTACCCTTGCTCAAAAGATCTTTGATGAGAAAGAGGTCAAGGATTTGTTCCCTTTTCGGGGATGGAGTCGTGTTTCCAAAGATTACAAGCCAAGGGAAGTTTGGCTGGAGCTCCTTGACTCTCTGAAGTTGTCCACATTGCAATATCAAAATTCAACTGAGGAACATCTAAAGAAGATTGTGAGATATTACCTGAAGGAAAAAAGTACTTGATAGTGCTTGATGATATTTGGGAGCCTGATGTATGGTATAATCTAAAATCAGCATTTCCAAATGAAAGCAATGGTAGCAAAATTTTAATGACTAGTCGGAATGAAGGGGTGGCAAATGTTGCAAGCTTAGAACCCTACAAACTTCCTCTTCTTGATGAAAAAGGAAGCTGGGAATTGTTTTGCAAGAGGGTGTTTTCGGTTAAGAAGTGTCCTCCAGATTTGGAGCCTCCGGGTAGATCAATTGTTGAAAGTTGTGGAGGTTTACCACTTGCTATTGTTGTCATAGCAGGAGTAGTTGCCAAGAAGAAAAGGTTGGAAAGTGAATGGAATGGAGTTAAGGAGAGCATCCACTGGCATCTCACCAGGGACATGATCAAAGTCATGAATGTGCTAAAACTTAGTTATGGATAGCCTGTCTGAAGAATTGAAGCCATGCTTCCGATATCTTGGTATCTACCCTGAAGATTTTGTGATTCCTGCTAGGGAATTAATTCAATTATGGATGGTTGAAGGTTTCTTAGGGGGACTACCAAATGCTCCAGAACCAGAAGTTGTTGGTAAGGAATACTTATAAGAGCTAGTGGATCGTAACATGGTACATGTGGTAAGAGGGAACAGGCATTGGGGTGGGAAAAGATTCCTAATCCATGATCTCTTCCGTGACCTCTGCATAATCTTGAGCAACGATAAGTTTTTCAAGGTTTGCATAGGGTCCAATATCCATACTCTAAGAAACCCTCAAAGATTGTCCTTGTTATGCAGTGAAACGTCTTGTATATCTTCAGTCAAAACTCATCAATGGAGCCCTCGTTCCTTGTTCTTCTTTGCTGGAAAGAATCATTCAAATGGTTGGAAAAACTTCCAATCAATTCAAGTGCTATGTATGGAATTAGAAGCAAGTTCTCAGTGTTATTTGTCATGGAATTTTGAGGCAATGACCTCCCTAAAATACTTGAGAATGGAAGCAAGTGTCAAGTTGGTACATGCTAGGTTTTTGTGAGTCTATATGGCGCTCTTCAAATTTAGAAACAGTGGATTTAAGAAATAGAGGTAAAACTAGCATTCCGAATGAATTTTGGAAGCCCAAGCAACTAAGACATGTTTATCTTCAACCATTTGGTGGGATTCTACCAACAAACGAGAATGAAACAATAATATGGAATCTTCTGACTCTCTGTGGAGTGCATTTAGATACTACAGAAACATGCCTATTCCAGGACGGGAGATTTCCCAACTTGAGAAAGTTGGAATTAGTGTTGAATAATTATAGAATGAATTGGCCTATCTTATTATTGAGCTTGCACCATCTAAGCAATCTTCATTCGCTGCAACCAAAGTTGTATGATTCACTTGTTTCATTAGATGCAAAAATGTTTCCATCAAATCATGCGAAGTTTACGGTAAATTTTTTTGTTGAGATGCACAACAGTTCCATAAAGGCTCTAGGATAGCTTCCCAACCTCCAAGTTTTAATACTACTAGATGGTTTCATACCAGGCAGTCTTCATTTTGCCACCGGGGATCTCCCTAAACTTCAAGTGTTCCAAATGATGCATGTGAGGGTTAAAAGTTTGATGATGGCGAAAGGTGCAATGCCTGCCCTTCGAAGTCTGCTCATACATGAGCGTTCTACATTCCGCAAATTGAGAGCGCTTCCAGAACAATTGTGGTACTTTTCAACCTTATCAGAAGTGTGTGCTGTTAAACCCAGCAAAGAATTGGCAAAGAGCTTGCAAGATGTTAAGGTAAATGATAACTGTGATCTCACAATATCATATACCAAATAATATTAAATAACACTTCGTCATCCATCCTTTTCCATTTTCAATCTCTACTTTTCCATTTTATTTTACCTTTTTTTTTTGTCAATGCAGTGCTTTCGTAGTACTCTTGTCTCTCATGTAATGGACAAGCTCATTGTTCCTAATAGATTTGGTTTTATTTTAGATTCCAAATTAAAATATTTTTTTTTGGATTAGATGAACGGCATGCAAGTGATAAGTTTGCCATTTTGTTTTTATTTTCATATGTGCTTTTCTGCTCTACTTTCCTAGATTCTCTAATATTTATGGTGAATTTATATTATTAATTTATAATTTGCTTATTATTTATAATAAGACAATTTATAAGAAATTGCATAACTTCCTTATTATTAGACCATTCTACATCAGCCCAATACAAAGCAATCTCAAATAACACAATAGCTCATTTCTTAAATTTCCTTTTTCATTATTTTCTGTACATTACACTTTAGCATTTCTTACATTCTGTTATTTTCTATCCTTCTAGAAGTAGTGACTCACACCTCTTTTTGCATTCATTTTAGTTAGTTAGATCTTTCTTTTGATCTTGCAATATCTATGAGAAGATTTTGCTGAGCTGGTTGATTCGATTATTATTGTATATATGTACCTATCCCAAGTTATTGGAAAGTAATGAGAATTCATCATTTTCATTCCAATTGTTCAGTCTAGCCTCTGCTGCTTCTTTTGTTATGGTATCAGAGCTCTAAGCTCTGCTGCCAAGTCCCTTCTATCCACCATAGTCAAAACAGCTAATCCTAATACACCACCTCCTTCCTCTTCCTCACATACTTCAGTCACTATTGAGGACTTGTCTACCACCATTGCACAAAACCAGTCAAGTCCTTATTATGTCCATCCTAGTGAAAATCCCACCGCAGTCCTAGTCACTCCAGTCCTCACAGGAAACAATTACCATTCATGGTCTAGAGCTTTCTCAATGGCAGTAATTACCAAGAACAAATATGGCTTCCTTACCGGCGTAATTCCGTCCCCTGTCTCCGATGATCCCCTGTACTCCGCCTGGGAACGCTGCAACAACCTGGTGTTGTCATGGCTATTCCACTCTCTGTCATCGTCAATTACCCAGAGTGTGATCTACCTCACCACCGCCGCTGCAGTATGGTCGGACCTCCGTGAGCGTTTTTCACAATCTGACCTTCTCCGAATAGCTGAACTCTAGGAATAAGTCTATGCCTTAAAGCAAGGTGCTATGTCAGTGACTGATTTCTTCACTGCCCTCAAGATGTTGTGGGAGGAACTCGACAACTCACGACCCCTGCCAATCTGCCATTGCCCAGCCAGAACTCACAGATCACAAGATTTCATTATCAGGTTTCTCAAAGGGCTCGATGAACGTTTCTCTGTAGTCCGATCCCAATTGCTTCTGCTAGATCCACTTTCGCCCGTGAATCGCGTTTTTGCGATGGTAATCCAACACGAACGACAGCTCCAGACTCCCAACGCACTTGATGAGTAGAAAATCCTCGCCGCTGCCTTTGATACTCGCTGATTCTCCAGAGGCCGAGGTCATAGAGGCCGAGGTCATGGCTTGTCTGCTTCAAGCCCAGGGCACGGCGGTAGCGATTCCTCCAAACTCTGCACCTACTGTGGGAGGATCGGACACACCGTCGACGTGTGTTATGGTAAGCACGGCTTCCCCCCAGGACACCCACGGTATATCGGCCGGCCCCGCTACCACGATCGTTCCGGAACGGCAGAACGAGGTGCTTCTGCGGTTGCTGCGGTCTCCTCATCTCCGTCACGAGACCTGACAAGGAATGATAGGGTTTCTCTTCCTGGGCAAACTCTGGACACTAATTTGGGCCTTACTGCAGCCTAGCACCATACTCTCTTGGCCATTCTGAAACAGGCTGAGGCCCACAATTTAGAGTGCAAGGATAATACTCCTACTTCTTCACAAACTGGGCCTTCCTTTGGTCCAAGTTTGGAAACCCATTTTTTATGTTCTTTATTTACCTTCTCTATTATTAATAATTCAGCATCACAACACATTTCTAATCATGCATGGATTATTGATTCTGGAGCCACTGATCATGTTTCATCAGATTTTAACTCGTTTTCTTCATTCACTAAAATCAACCCTATTTTTGTCCGTCTACCAAATGGTTCTCATGTCACAGCATTTTACAAAGGCACCATAAAATTTTCTCAACAACTAACTCTCACAAATGTCTTATATCTTCCATACTTTCATTTTAATGTCATATCTGTTTCTCAAATTACATCATCTCTCAATTGCAAACTCATACTCTTTTCTTCCCATTGCATTTTGCAGGCACCACACAAGAGGATGATTGGTTTGGGTAAAGAGAGAGGTGGCTTATACATCCTTCATGAGGCTTTGCACCCCAACAACACTCCATCAACACCTCACACAATAAATTCTGTCCATTACACACCTGTCACCCCTTCCAACCTTTGGCATTTTCGCCTTGGACACCCATCCGCAGCTAGGCTTAGCATTTTACACAAAGTTTTTCCTTTCATTTCCCCTTCCCATAATGATATTTGTGATGTATGTCATATATCAAAGCAAAGAAAAATTTCTTTTGCACAAAGTTTAACTAGAGCCAATGCCAATTTTGAATTATTGCACTTGGATATTTGGGGTCTTTTTAGACAAAATTAAATTCACAATCATAAATATTTTTTAACCATTGTTGATGATCATAGTCGCTTTACTTGGGTCATCTTATTACAATCCAAGAGTCAAGTTTCTTCTCAAGTGCAAAATTTTATTGCCTTTGTTGAAAAACAATTTACTTCAAGTGTCAAAGTTATTCGTTCCGATAATGGCCCCGAATTCCTAATGCCTCAATTTTTCTCATCCAAAGGAATTATACACCAACGTAGTTGTGTAGAAACCCCACAACAAAATGGCCATGTCGAACGCAAACACCAACACATTCTTAATGTTGCTAGAGCCCTCATGTTTCAATCTAACATTACCCTCAATTTTTGGTCCTATGCTGTCCACCATGCAGTATATCTCATTAATAGAGTTCCTTCCTCTTCTATTTCCTGCAAAACACCCTTTGAACTCATTTACAACACACCACCCAATTTTGATGATTTGAGAGTTTTTGGTTGCCTTTGCTTTGTCTCCACCCTCCAAGCCCACCGATCTAAATTTGATAGATGAGCATTCAAAGCTTTTTTTGGGGATTTGCCCAAGGGTACAAAGGATTTATTATGTACTCTCTTGACAACCACACTTTTCATATCTCAAGAAATGTCCACTTCCATGAAACTTCTTTTCCTTATCACACAAAGCAACATACAACCTTTCCCAGCCCAACACAAAGTTTTCTTTATCGAAGCACCACACAAGCCCAACAACCAAGTCCCCAACAAACCACCTCACCTTTCCTTCCCATTGGGCCACCATCCCTACCTGATGATACATCAGCCCAACATACTCATGATCCAAGACCCATACCTATTTCTCTACCCATCTCTGTCATTAGCACACCCAACACACCCGTGCTACCGAACCCTAGCACACCTCTGTCTCCACCTTCCACTAAAACCACCTTAGTCAACACGCCACAAAGCAGCCCCGCTCACACCGTCGTCTCACCCACACCCCCACGTCGAAGCCTCCGTCCCCACCGTCCACCAACCCACCTTACCGACTACATCTGCGGCGCCTCTCTCTCATCGCCCATGTCATCCTCTTCTCGGTGCCGGTATCCACTCTCCTCCGTTCTCTCTTTTTCTTCTTGATCTCTGTCCCATCGAAGTCTTGTATTATCATTGCACTCTGAGACTGAGCCGAAGTCTTTTTCCGAAGCCAATCAGAAACCCCAGTGGCGTGCCGCCATGAGCGCTGAGCTTGAAGCTCTTCGACTGAACCGGACATGGCAGTTG
Source organism: Stylosanthes scabra (assembly GCA_036250425.1). Classification (NCBI taxonomy): domain Eukaryota; kingdom Viridiplantae; phylum Streptophyta; class Magnoliopsida; order Fabales; family Fabaceae; genus Stylosanthes; species Stylosanthes scabra. The sequence continues at coordinate 17,721 of JASCZI010151776.1, read as the reverse complement.
GTGGACTGTCTTCCTCATGTCAAGCTCATTGGTTGCAAATGGGTATACAAGATAAAAGGTTTGGCCGACGGCAGAATTGATCGGTACAAGGCCCGTTTAGTTGCCAAAGGCTTTACCCAGACAGAGGGCGTCAACTTTCTTGAAACCTTTTCCCCTGTTGTCAAGCCTCTACGATCAGACTTGTTCTTGCCTTGACGTCTATCAAACGCTGGCCTCTACAACAGCTTGATGTTAACAACGCTTTTCTCCATGGCACTCTCACTGAAGAAGTTTACATGGCACTACCTCCAGGCCTCATTTCTACTCGTTCTGGGCAATGCTGTAGACTCCTGAAATCTCTGTATGGATTGAAGCAATCCAGCCATGTTTGGTATGAACGATTGTCTCTTCTTCTTTTATCTTGTGGTTATAAACAAAATGTCTTTGATTATAGCATGTTCATCAAGTCTATTGGTTTTGAAATCTGCATCCTTTTGGTATATGTTGATGACATTGTAATTACTGAAAATTCTATGTCTGAAATTGCTTCCATCAAGCGCACTTTGGATGCTTCTTTTAAAATTAAAGACTTAGGAACTTTGAAATACTTTTTGGGTATTGAGGTAGCACATTCTGCACAAGGTATTTCTCTCTCGCAGCATAAGTATTGCCTGGATTTGTTGGATGACTCTGGTCTACTAGGTGCTAAGCCTGCATCAACTCCTATGGACAATGTTATTTAAGTTATCTCAGACGGATAGTCCCCCATTTTCTGATCCTTTCAAGTATCGTTGTCTTGTTGGCAGGCTTATTTATCTCACTACTACCCGTCCTGATTTCATGTATGCCACACAACAACTGAGTCAATTTATGGCATCTCCTACACAGTCTCACTATCGGGCAGCAATCCAAGTTCTTCGCTATCTAAAGACCAGTCCTGACAGAGGCATTTTCTTTCCAAGATCATCTTCGTTATAGATTTTGGGTTTTAGTGATTCAGATTGGGCCGGTTGTCCGAATACTCGATGCTCTCTTACTGGTTTTTGTTTCTTCTTAGGTAACTCCTTGATATCTTGGAAGACTAAGAAGCAAGCAACGGTTGCTCGTTCTTCCACAGAGGCAGAATATCAAGCCTTGGGGAGCACCACTTGTGAGCTCCAATGGATTCTTAATTTGCTTGCTGCTCCCAATGTCTCGTGCGTTCGACCCCCAGTTCTGTATTGTGATAATCGCAGTGCTCTTCATATTGCTGCTAATCCCGTGTTCCATGAACGGACAAAGCACCTTGAAGTGGATTGCCACTTGGTTCGTCAGAAAGCGCGAGCAGGAGTAATGAAGCTCCTTCCTGTTCCTTCATCTCATCAATTGGCTGACATCTTCACCAAGCCGCTCACACCACTTCCATTTCATGCAAATCTGTCCAAGCTGGGGATTCTCGATATCTACCACCCTCCAGCTTGCGGGGACATATTAGACCATTCTACATCAGCCCAATACAAAGCAATCTCAAATAACACACAAGCCCAACAAGAATAGCTCATTTCTTAAATTTCCTTTTTCATTATTTTCTGTATATTACACTTTAGCATTTCTTACATTATGTTATTTTCTATGCTTCTAAAAGTAGTGACTCACACCTCTTTTTGCATTCATTTTAGTTAGTTAGATCTTTCTTTTGATCTTGCAATTTCTACGAGAAGATTTTGCTGAGGTGGTTGATTCGATTATTCTTGTATATATGTACCTATCCCAAGTTATTAGAAAGTAATGAGAATTCATCATTTTCATTCCAATTGTTCAGTCTAGCCTCTGCTGCTTCTTTTGTTACTTATTAATAACTAATGATTTTTCTTCGGTTCAATTATAAAATATATTTTGTATATTCGTTTGATTTTACATTACTCTTTTTTTCTTTATTTGGATAAGATGTAAAATTCCTTTCATTTAAATTTCATACTCTATTTAATAACTGAGAAAAATGTATTAGATTACTCTAAAATAAAAATAAATACAAATTGTACATTTCTTCTATTACTTATTAATTAGAGAACCCAACAATTGTCATGGAGAATTCAAAATGCCTTCTTTAACCAGTAACTAGATCAGAAGGCTACAATTTGAATATGAAAATTTCCTGAATTCATTATAAGGAGCTTCAATTCCTATATTTATCTAAATCCTCCTTGAGCCTTACAACGGCCTTGTTCTTTTCTTGTATTGTTTCTAAGAGCCTCATGTTCTCTTCTTTGAGTGCCTCAAATTGGAAAACAATACCTTCAATTTGAGCTTCAATTGTTTCGTCACGTACTTCATACACACTCTCCACCACTCTAATCACACGCCACAAGCTCACTGCAATCAGTAATCCACCCCGATTTCTATCAAGAAACACTTCCAAAAACAGAGCCGCAATGGTCACAACTCCATCCATAACATACCCAAAATGCTCAAAGAATGAAGAACCTAACCCCACTAACAAAGCCCACTTAACCACCGAAAGCAAACTAAGGATACTAATTCCAACCCAATGTAGAGACTAAGTTTTTCTACCTTATTGTTCATGCTTTGTTGATGACATGATGAAACCAAAGATGAAGATAGCTCAAGAATTGTGAAGATGAGGTCCACAATGAGTAATGAGATCGAAAATAAATGAACCCAATTTGATTGAAGTAAATTGGCCAAATGATTCCTCCATGGTGCATTATTATTCATAACTTGGTGTTGATGGGTTCATGATGATGTGGTGAAAACATGTAGCTACCTTTGCATTCTATTCTATGCCATGATCGTCATAATACTGCTGTAGCATTTTGTATTTCTTCTTCTTTGGTTTTGTTTTATTTATTTATTTATTATTTTCAAGTTATTAAACTCACTTGAATTGCAACCCACCACCAACACTAATGACTTCACCTAATCTTCATTTTTATTTCTATTATTACTGTATAAATACACTTATACACTAATAATTGAACACAAACCTTGTTAAGTTGTAAAAATTTATTTTTTAAATAGAGAAATAATATATTTTTTAATAATATGTCTGTGTGAGGAATTAGTTATCGAGTAATAATTATACTTTATATTTTTTGTAAAAAAATTAAAAAGAAAAATAATATATTTATTTCAAGTGAAAAAATAATATTTAATAAAAAGTATTGTTAGAGGACTTCTAAAAGCAAATAATATAGGTAGACTCCACAGTCAAAAAAAAAAAAAAAGTAAAAAATAAGAGAAAATTTCACTCTCTTTTTTTTGAAATATCTAAATGACACTTCCCTCTCCTTTATTTCTAAAATATTCATTTTTCCTTCTAAAAATTAAATGGCATCCACTCTAATCTTTTAACTAAAATACTCTCCAATAATTATTATAAATATATAATAATATTGTAATGAGTTTTATTTATTTTTATATTATTATTTTTACTATTATAATAAATTTGTTCAATAAATATAATTAAATAAATATAATAATAATATATTAATAAATTTTGTTTATTTTTATATTATTATTTTTACTATTATAATAAGATTATTCAAAAAATATAATTAAAAAATATAATTATAAATATATAATAATAATATTATAATGATGTTTATTTATTTTTATGTTATTATTTTTACTATTATAATAAGTTTATTCAATAAATATATATTATATTATTATTAAATTATTGTAATAGAAAAAAATAATATAAAAATAAATAAAAACCATAACAATATTAATATTATTATTATTATTATTATTATTATTATTATAAGAGAGTATTTTAGTTAAATGGACTAAAATGGATGTTATTTAATTCTTAGAAGGGATGGAAGTGAATATTTTAGAAATAGAAAGGAGGAGAGTGTTATTTAGACATCTTTCAAAAAATGGGAGTGAAATTTTTTCAAAAAAAAACTACCAAATAAAAAATGCATAAATCAGCAACAAAAAACAGGCAGTATTACTCATAAGTCTATTATTATAAAAAATAAAGGTAACCAATAATTTTTAAACCAATAAATTAACCAACAAAAAATAAAACATCCATAACTACTGTGTATAGAATGTTTATAAGAAAGTCATATAACATCTGAAACTTATTTGGAACCTTAGGTGTGAGGTACCAGATAAATGAATATGGAAAAGCCATGACTGATCATGAAAAAGAAGGCAGATACAATCACAAGTTGAAAGCATGGAAGTCAGCCTTATTTGCAGTAAGCAATAATAGTTTTTTTTTTATAACTTTTTCCCCAAAGATATTTAGAAATTTATGGCTTTTTTTTATAGCTTATTTTTTTCACAGATTTTAGAATTTTATTGCAAAATAGATATAACATATAAGCAATACATCTATCTATGTGGCCAGAAGACAAAGAACAAAAGAAAATGGACATTCCCAATAGAAAGAAAAGACAAAACTAATTGAATATGTTGATAATAATTTTAGAGAATCAATCATTTTTAGAAACCAAATCCGTCCAGCCAAGTTCAACAATACCTTGCGCTTTTCGCATTTTTATGTTTCTGCAGTTTCTTCTTCCTCCTCTTCCTTCTCATCATTATTCTTCTCCTCTATCAAATCCTTTTGCTGCTTCTTCTGACGATGATGATGGCAACGACAGTGACAAGGAGGGCAAAAAGGAGGAGGAGGAGGATGACAATGACGACCGCAACAGAGAAAAAGAGGAAGAAGAAGAAGACGATAGGAGGAGGAGGAGGAGGAAAAGAAATATACTTTTTTTTTCAATGAAATGTGCTTCAATTCTTAATAAAAATTCAGTTCGGAATACAGAGAAGAAGAAGAAGAAGAAATGTACTTCATTTTTTCAATGAAATGTGGTTCAGTTCTAACAATATGGTTCAGAATATGATTTTTATATATAATAGACTTTGAATCTTGAAGTGGAAGAGGAAAAGAAATGTATGTACTTCATTTTTCAGCAAAATGTGCTTCGGTACTTCGTATAAGTCCGATTCGGAATAATTTGGTTTTTATAAATAATAGACTTTGATTCTTGAAAAGGATGAGGAGAACAAGAAATGTACTTCGTTTTTTCAATGAAATGTATTTCGTTCTTCATATAAAATTCGGTTTGGATTCTTCTTCTCGCCCTCTTCCTCCGCTTCTGTTTTTTTTTCATGAAAATCCATTTTTTTTTAATGAAGAAGAGGAAGAAGAAGAGATGACGATGACAATGACAGCTGCAGGAAGGACGACGGTGGTGGTGGCGGCAATGACAACACAATAACAGAAGAAAGAAGAAGAAGAAGAAGAAGAAGAAGAAGAAGCTGCATGAACGTGAAGATTGAGTGCACGTGTTTTCACGCTCTTTTGGTGAGAGTGAGTTAAAAATGCTTGTTTAGACTTGGTTGATAAAATAGATGTATATGTTGCATTATTGTTACGATAAAATCTAGTGTATATCATTATACAAGTGTGTAAGAAAATTCTTACAAAAAATTAGTTATCGATAGCTATATAATAGGGAACTAAGGGTAGCAAAACAGGTTGAATCCGCCGGGCCAATTCGCCGGACCCAACAAAAAAAGTGGGACGAACTAAGAGTTTGAACTTGTCAAATAAAGAAGACTAGCCAAGCATGCACCGCCTAATTGGGGAGTTACAACGGGACGGGGTGGGCCTCCCTACTGGACTAAAGTATTGTTCTTTTTTTCTTTTCAATTTACACACGGATATTAAAAATTATATTTTTGTTTTTTATATTCTTATATAGATTACATTATAAATTTTTTATGTTGTTATTTGAATATTAAGTTAAAATGTTTATTTTTATCCTTGAAAAGTAATTAGATAATACATATTATAATGGATATTTTTTTTAACATTGAAAATTCAGAAAAAAATTGTATGAATTAGACTATTTTTATTTGTGTTTAAATTTTGAATAAGTTATTTTTTTTTGGGTGAACAAATTTTGAATAAGTTATTATTTATTATTTTTATTAGATTATTTTTAATGAATTTAAAATTTTTTTAAAAAAAAATTTAAGTGAACTAACCCGTCAAGAGCCACTAATCTGCCATAAGGTGGAGCTGGCTAGCACTTTGAATTTGCGCCATTTTGTGGGCCCGCCCCATTTTTGGTGGGCTTTGGCAGGCAGGGCCAAATCGAGGTACACTACCTGCTTTGCCACTCCTATAATAGTAATTTTGTATTTCATAGTGGACTATAGATTTTTTATTATAAAACAAAAAGCAAATAATGAAGAGAGAAGTTCAATATCCATAATTTTTTGTTTATAATATGGACGGGTAGAACATATATTTATATGTGGATTTAGATTTTCTTTCGTAAAAAAGTCTACGGAGCCAACGCACACACCGACAGATAACGTACCAACATTCATACTCTTTGATTCTCCTTCCAGTTTCGACTGTGGCGACAAGCACCGGAGCGACATTGGGTCCATGAAGATCGTCGTCTATTGAGCAGAGACAGCGACACAGACTCTTCCTCTACCTCACGATGACTCCTTCTTCCTCGCTCTGTCTTCTCCCTATCTCTCTCGAAGCCAAGTTTGATCTTGACTCTGCCGGTGTTCACCACCTTGTACTTGCAATCATCGGTGGGTTGGAGCTTGAACCGTCGGAAGTCACGGTACTTCCACCACGACTTCTCTCTCTTGTTCTAGAACTGCACTCGTCGGTTACCGAGCCATTCACAGGCGTCTGGTAATCAAAGAACGTGATCAACATGAACGTCCTTAGGTTGAACCTCCTGACTGCAATCAAGACGCGAGGATCGGAGCAGTTTGAGGTTCCGACCATGGCAACGTCAGCGCAGGGTCCTCGGAGGACGCTGATGCCATTATCACAGTCAGTAAGGGCAGCTAACGGCAGGTTAAATTTGAGATCCACTCCTCGACCTTCTCGATGACGGCAGGTGCGGCGTCAGTTGCAGAGGAAAGGGAAGCGGTCGATCTTGTGGCGAGGGGGAAGATCTTCGCCAGTTTTGATGATAGAAGTGTCGATGTGAAACGTGGCATTTAGTGAAAGATCCTCGCCAGTTTGGATGATCATTTTGTAACTTTTATAAGTTTAACAATTGATGAGATATAATAGAAAGAAAAAAAAAGAATTGTGCCATGTAGTAAACTTTGGTTGTAAAATAGTAGAAGACTTAGTATTTTAAAATAAAATAAGAGATTATCTTAATTTTTTCTTTTATATATTATAAATAGATAAGTAAATTATATAACTTTTTTATTTGTAAGAATTTTCTTAGGTTCAATTATAAAAAGGGAAGGTCTATGATGAAGATACTAAAGTGTCTTTTAATAAGAATATTAAATTTTGATCGTTAATTTGTACTATTAAAATTTGATGTGCAATTAAAGAAGAGAGAAAAACTTTTAAATATGGTAATATCCTCATCTAAAAATACTTAATTGTTTTTATGATAAAATTTTTCTTATAAAAATATTTTGTATATTCGTTTTGTTTTATATATTGATCTGATATATAACTTTTTTTTTTTATTTTGATAAGATGTAAACCTCCTTTCATATAACTTTCATACACTATTTAATAACAATGTGGATAGACCGACTTTGAGGTAACGCTCCAAGTTAGGGACCCTTACCACCGGCTGAGAGTGCCCCATAACGGGCTAGGCGTGTACAGAATATATATAATGCCGAATTTCAAGTCTATATTGATCTTTATCATTATAGCACTCTTGTGGCTGAGACTCTTGGATATATTTCTTCTTTCATTTTATGCTTCATCAAGCGAAACTTTGAAGATCATCTATGAGATGATCAAAGTTGTCCTTGTGTCTAGCTACTTTGTCTTTCTTGCTTTGATTGGGGCGTCTTCTTCAATACGTAGTCAAATTATTTAGAAAATCGCATTACAGAAAAAAAAAAATTATTAGATTAGTCTAAAATAATACATTTCTTCTATTGCTTATTAGAGACCCCAACAATTGTCATCTAATAAACAAATAACGCTTAGGCGTGCAAGGCAAATACAAGGCGGATTGAGTTTAAGAATTCTTTGTGTTCTCAAACTGAAAATCTAGCAATCGAAGAAACTTCTGTCTTCTTACTCTGACTCTAACTCCATCCATAACCATATAACATACCCAAAATGCTTAAAGAATGAAAAGCCTAACCCCACTAACAAGGCACATAATTGCTTGGACTAAGTAATTTTGGACCACTTCGTACTACGGTGCGAGTGAAAACATGTTTTTAAATCTTTTTTTAAAAGTTTTTAAAAATTGGAGAATAGTTCTTTTGTAATTTTATTTATTAGTTGGTTATTTGTATTTTTGAAATTTAATTTTTTTGAATTTAAATTTTAATTTAATTTTTTATTATTCAATATTCATCTGTGATAAATTATTAGAATTTATTTTTAATCTTTTTTTCAATTTTCTTTTGAGTTTGGAGCCCTAGCCTTCATATGTACAATCCAATTATTATCAAATTTATAATTTATTTTCAATTTGTTCACGCCAATTTATTTAATTGAAATAAATTTATAAATCTGTTTTCTAATTGTTACGTTTTCATGTTCTTCGTAATTGGTTGTGTGATTTTCGAATTGATTTTGTGTTCTAAAAATGTTTGCGTTTTGAGTTGATGTATTTGAGGTCTATGTTGCATATAAATTTATTGGGTTTAAAGACCATTCTATTGGTTCTGTGTTTGAAAATCAATCTATTGGTTGTGAATATACGTTTGCGTTGAAATTCAATAGTTTGGATGATTTACCAATTGATTTGAAAGTTATTTTTGTGGGCCAATTTATTGGGTAATATACTGATCATTTCGAGTGCTATTGGATAATTTACCTAAATGATTGGATTTTGATTTTGTCTAATAATTAATTTTATTCTTTTAAATCGATTGACTTCCGTGAAACAAGATGAATGATGAAATTTCACTTCAACCAGATTGGATGATTCTCCTAATTGATTAGGTTTTACTCTAGCACTAATTTATTTCTTAACTAATCGATCTTTTCTTTCTACAATTACTTTTTTACATCCTAAAATATGTATTTATATAAAAAATAAGAGTTATTTTAGATGTATACTAAAATCAGCCATTAAAATTAATCATCGGTGTATAATATGTATTAAAATACAAAATACATGTGTAGTTTAACTTATTTTTAGTATGTATTTTATATTTCAATATGTATTATATATTAGTGACTAATTTGATAGCTAATTTTAATGTACAAATAGAATTGTTGAACTAGTAATTAAAATGAATCGAGTTACAATATAAATATATAGTTAATCAGTCAAAAAAGTTCTGATGACATGAAAGAACATGCATACTACTAAACTTAAAAGTTGAATTTGAGCTTGCATTCTATATCACTTAATTCGGTTTGAAAATCAATCAATTGATTTTGTGTATGGACTTTTATATCAATAGATTTTGTGCATATCCAATGGGATTTAGTGAAAGATCCTCATCGGTTTGGATGATCATTTTTATAAATTTTGGATAATCTATTTTATTTGTTTGGATGATTTATTTTTCAATTTTTAATAATTTATTTCATTTGTTTTGATAATTTATTTTTCAATTTTGAATGATCATCTTTTTTCATTATTAGTAACTAAAATTATGTTAATTACCTAGCATTACTCAATTAGATATACACTTTTAAAATTGTGTATTTTTAATTCTTTATTTTGGGTTTTTAAATTTTTTTATTACTTGATTATTTGATGATTTTTATTGCTCCGTGACAAAATCGTATATTTACATGTGAAAATCAAATTTTACAATTTAGTTAAAGGGTAAATTTTGCTTTGTTTTTATTTTTAATATTAAATTTTATATAATTTTTTCTTCTTTTATTTTGTTAAAAAATATTATAGTATTTAATTTTATTTATTTTTGTTTATAACTTTTTTATTTGTGTCAAAACTGCTATTAGGCTTTTTTTATTTTATTCATAATGTTTTAGACGAAGTTAAAAGGTAATTTTGACAGAAATAAAAGACGTTTGAGAGTTGAGACAAAATTAAATGAAATTAAATATTAATTTTTTTTTGGAAAAAATCATTGTCTTTAAGAACAAAATACATACTTTACTCCTAGATAAATTAGTTGGATCATAAAGTTTCTAATTATAAACAAAACAATTATCAAAATTAATCTAAAATGAAGCAAATAAAAATAAAATAAAATATTAATTAAAAATCAAAATATGTTAAATATAGATATCATATATTCATTTTTCTAAGAGCCTAATTAGGAGCATTTTCTGTTTTGATTCGAAAGGGTATTTTTTTAGTTTAGCAAATATATATTATGGGAGAGATTCGAATTCGAAACTTTTATTTGGAAAAGAGGACAAATAATACCATTTGAGCTATAACTCATTCACTTCGAAAGAGCATTTTCAATGTTGGATTTTAGTTTAATTTCATATTTGTCTCATATGATGTCATATCAATATTTATGGGATCATATATCTGAATAGTTATTTGATACTTATATATGAAATTTATAACTCCAATATTTAGTTTCAATTCGTTAATTTTTCATCAAATCTACATTAAAGAAATACAATAATATCACAAATGGCGTAATCTAATTAGTCTTTATTAAACTAATATGGTCTCTACTTAC
>JASCZI010151775.1:2203-16067 GCA_036250425.1 Stylosanthes scabra | reverse complement strand
TTTTGTTTGTTTGTTTCGGTTACTTGTATGCAGGGAAATAGGAACAAACAACAAATTCAATTTGATCCAGAAATTGAAAGGACTTTAAGAAAACTGAAAAAGAAAATTAAAAGACAGCAACAACATTTTACCGAAGAAGAACAAGTGGTTTTTGAAGAAGTAGAACAAAACAACATGGTTGCGGAAGACCGAAATGAGCAAAGAAGGACTCTTGGAGATTATACTATACCTATCACTGCTAGCTGCGGAAGTAGAATTGTTAGGCCAGCTGTAGAAGCCAACAATTTTGAGCTGAAACCGTCTCTAATTCAACTAGTGTAACAGGAACAATTCTATGGAAATTCTCAAGAGGATCCTAATTTGCATATTGCAAGTTTTCTGCATATTTGTGATACTTTGAAATGCAATGGTGTGACATCTGATGCAATCAAGCTTAGGCTTTTCCCCTTTTTCTCTTAGGGACAAAGCTAAGCAATGGCTTAACTCTCAACCTCAAGGAAGCATAACAACATGGGATGATTTAGTCAGTAAATTCTTGTCAAAGTTCTTTCCTCCTCAAAAATTAGCAAAGCTCCGACATAACATTCAATCCTTCTCTCAAAAAGATAATGAATCTCTTTATAAAGCATGGGAAAGGTACAAGGATATGATAAGGCAGTGCCCAATTGATGTGTACCCCGAATGGTTACAATTACAAACTTTCTATGATGGTCTCTCTCACACTTCAAGGATATTATTGGATTCTTCAGTAGGCGGTTCTTTGCAATTGAAGACACCTTCAGAAGCTATGGAATTGATTGAACTAGTAGCCAACAATTAGTACATGTTCACCTCGGATAAATCATTGAAGAGGGGAGTTATGGAAGCTGACACTATGCGTGCACTACTAGCTCAAAACAAAGCTATGGCCCAACAACTCACCTTGGTATTACTTGGGATTCGATACACTTGTCGGAGTGTCATGAATCAAAAGATTTGTCGCATCAAGGAACAATTCTCAAACACATTCAATTTTAGATTTTCTCAAATACAAAATTGAAAGCAACAGAACCAATTACCTCTCGGTGAGATTGATCTTAAAAATTGAAAACCGAGAATTGTCACTTGAATTGAAATTGAAACATGCAATTGAAAGGAAAGTGAAATTGAATTATGAATCTATGCCGGGATGAACAGAGCTCCTCTTCCTCAACTTTAGAGAATTTAGTTGCTCATAGATAGCCGAGAGCAACATCACAAAATTAGGGTTTAAGCGTGACATCAAACAGAATGGAAAACTAGGTTAACTAAAGGTGCCAAACCTCTCAATTTCTAACCTATTTATACTAACTACTAAACCTGATAGAGTTGCTAATCACTGACAGTAAAACATGGTTGAGACTTGGGCCTGATTTAGGGGAAAACAGAGTCTTGAGAAAAACAGAGTCTTGGGCTTGTCATGGAGAGACCACATTTGGGCCACGCCTAGGCGTGGTCCAAGCATGGCTTAGAGGATGCTAGTGTGAGCTTGGTGGAGCCTTGGGTGTGTCACGTTTGGGCCACGCTTACGTGACTTGATGCATGAATGGTGGACTTGGTGTGATTCTGATGAGCTTGAGTAAACTTGGGAAGCATCACGTTTGGGTCACGCCTAAGTGTGGCACAAACGTGTTGTTTGGTGAGCTTGGAGACGTTGGCAACGTTGGTGGTGAGCCACGTTTGGGCCATGCCTAGGCATGGGCCAAACGTGGCTAGTGCTTGGACTTGGGCAGCCTTGGGAAGCTTGTCTAGCTTAAGTGATGCTTGGTTGCACCACGTTTGGATGTGGTCCAAACGTGGCTTCCTTGGTGCCTTGGGATTCTTGAATTGAGTTGGGATGGGTAGGCGTGGCTCTAAACGTGACTAGATGACTCCAGGGTGAGTTCTGTTTCTTCATGCTTTCTTTATCTTCAAGCTTTTCCAATCTCTTTGCTTCTATTCTCCATTTTCCTGCAAATAATAAGCAAAATACTTAAAGTATCTATATGATCATATTTTAACTAATTACATTGAATATTAGGCTAATTATCTACTTAAATCATTCAAGAACTAGTGAGAAAAACCTTTAATGATGCTCATGCATCATTGAACAATTAGAGCAAAATATGACAGTAATAGGTAATACCTTTGAATCAGTGCTAAGTAATAGATTGACAATGCATCAAATTAATTTATTATAATCACAATTGACAGCAATGGAAATAGAAAAACAAAAAAAAAAAAATTTCACATCTAATATATAGTCTCATATCTAGAAAGAGTAAGTAAAAGGGGCCATACCATGGGAAACACTTCAACAGATCAATGATGGACCTGGATTCATACCTCTGTCGCAGTCTCATTCTACCTCATTCTCTAAGTGTCACCCTCCCCCTCTCTTTTTCTCTCTTTACCTTCACGAAAACAACCGCAACGATGGCGGCGTCCTTCGCCAATGAAGCCTTCTTTCTACAACCTTCTCTCTTTTTCTGGTGAGCTCACCCCTCATTCTCTCTCACAAAAACTTATTAAAGAGAGATATATTATCAGTTTGTCATGATGCCAACAGCCTCATACTGCTAAAGGGCCTTGGCAAAGTAATTAATAAATGATAATGGTAATGAAATTCACATTGAAACCTACCAAAATTAGTTGGCTAACAATTTGAGAACCAGAAATGCACAAACTCTTAAAGGAAATAGATGTGGTCATGTCGACACTCTGTCCAAAACTGCCCTAAATTAATGTAATTTATTTATATTTTCATTTTTCAGAAAAAATATATGTGATATCAAAGATACTAACATGATATACCCATTGCATTTTAAACATACGATAAAAACACTTCTCTGCTAAGGTTAGAAAGGAGCGATGAGTGAGAAGGGTGAAAGCAGGGGCGTTCCGATGAGCACGAGGGTGATATACGGTGAGGATACCGGCAATGCCAGAGGTCAGAATAAGGGGGAAAGTGTTAGGGGGTTGCTTCTGGTGTTCAGGAGTGGGGCCATGGGGTGAATTCATTTGTAAATCCTACTATCAACATGTCTTTCTGGGATAAGGTTGTGGGGGAATCATCCGTGAGGGCAATGAGAGTGGCTAACTCCCTAGTTGGTGACCAAATGGCTCAGATCCTTGTTTCGAAAAGTGATGATATTCCTTCTATGGACTTTACTCAAGAGGCTTGTGAGGTTCTTTCGGAGCCGTTTAAGGATGCCATTGTACTCAAAGTACTCGGGAAGAATTTTGGTTACATGGCTTTGGTGCACAAGTTGCAGAGTGTATGGCGCATCAAGGGGGGATTTCATGTCATGGATGTGGGTTACGGATATTTCCTAGTGAAGTTTGATGTTCCTGCGGAAAGAGAAAAGGTACTTACTGGAGGGCCATGGACAATTGCAGGTCACTCTCTGGCTTCAAGGCTTGCGAAGCCTCTTTTGGTTCGATGTTGGTATGGATCTGCATTTCGGGATTAAGTATTTGGTACTATCATGGTAATGCCATGATGAGAATTGCTGAAGCGATTGGTAAGCCAATTAAAGTTGACTTGGCTACAAAGTCTGCTGACAAGGGGCGGTACGCGCGTGCATGTATTCAGATTAATTTGGGTGAGCCGGTGAAGAGGAAAGTTAGAGTGGATGGGCATGTTTATGATGTTGAGTATGAGAATTTGCATCTGATCTGTGAGAAGTGCAATTGTTTTGGTCTTGACACCAAGAACTGTAATTGGAAGTTGTTGCCTCCGGTGGATAATTTGCCACACGTTGATGGGGCGCCGGTGAATGAACAACCACCGCCAGTTCCAGAAACGGATAGTGTACCTATTTTTGAATTTGGTCACATTCAAAAGACAATCCCGGAATCTGAGGTCCCTGCGGAGGTTACGAAATCAGCGCAACATGTAATTTATGAGGTTCATGCAGCGTCCATAACTCTACCTACGTCAACAAATCCACACAAACAAGAGGAGTGGACTCTTGTCAAAAATAGAGGGAGAAATAAGAAAGAGCCCAATCCACCTGTTAAAGGCCCAAAAAGGATTGCTGTCCAAAACTTCTTCTTCGGTCAAGGCCACCCAGTGGCCCAACTCCTCCCGTGGATCCAAGAATGAGCGCAGGCCGAAGCAGGCTCCGAAGGTTAAACCCTCTACCCCTTGTTTGTAGACACCGCTCTTGACGAACAGCCACAAGAGACCTCGTCCGTCGTCCCTGCAAGCATCGCCGGTGGATTCCGGCACTGGTCCGTGTCCTAACCCGCAACCACGCATAGATGCCGTCTTGGTTGCCTCTCCTCGACGGTTGCCACCTCTTCGACGGGTGCTATCTCCTCGACGGCTGATGGCGTCGCGGTGGCAACAACATCTCTGTGAAGGGACTTGGGATCTATTTCACCTTTTGATGCGTTTTTCATGGATAGTTCCTTTAACGAAGTCGGTTTCTTTGGGGGAATGAAACCCTAATTTCGAAGGGTTCATGTAAAAGAGGGATAGTGACTTCGTTTTGCTGTCTAATGGCCATTACGGGTCTGGTCTGTACAGCATGGCTCCATTACGGCCAGCTAAGCACCATTGACTAGCCACATCACACATCTTCATAATGGTCACACGTGGGTTAGACCAATGGAAGGGTAGTAGTGTCCACTTTTCTCGAAGGTTGTGGGCATGTTGGTATTTCAATAAAAATAATTATACACAACCAAGTGATTTTGATAACCAAGTCCAGCCAAGCTCTCCCCACACACGTGCTTTTCCTCTTTTCACTTCTGCGTTCTTTTCCTTTCCTCAACACATTAAGAAGAAGACGACGATGGCGACGAGGACAGCGACGATGACAATGGCGGCGGCGATGACGACGACGACGACGACAACGGTGGCGACGACGACGACGATGATGATGACAACGGCAGCGACGTCAATGATAGTGACAAGAAGATAAGTGAAAAAAGAAGGAGGAGGAGGAGCAGCATGAGGAAGAGGAGTAGCAGCAGCAACAGGATGAGGAGGAGGAGGAGCAGAAGAAGAAGAAGAAGAAGAAGAAGAAGAAGAAGAAGAAGAAGAAGAAGAAGAAAAAGACTAAAATATTGATTTGTGTGTTTTGACATTGTAATTGTATGAATGTGAGTGAATATGAATCCATGTAAATCAATATTTGATTTTGGATCAATGTGGGTGTTTTGAAAATCCAATTCAGATTTTATATATGAAAATCCATTTCTGTTTCAATACAAAATCCGTTTCTAATTTTATTCAAAATCCGTTTCTGTTTTCGTGAAAATTCAATTAATTTTTATATGAAAATTCGTTTTTGTTTAATGATAAAATTTGTTTCTATTTTTCATGAAAATCCGTTTTTGTTTGAGCTAAACAAGACTACGCCTAGGCATGGGTTCATCACCAAAACCACGCCTAGGCGTGAGGAGGAAGAAGAAGAAAAGAAAAGAAAATCCATTTCTGTTTTCATGAAAATTCATTTCTGTTTTTCATGCAAATCCGTTTCTGTTTTCCTGAAAAACCAATTCAGTTTTTATATGAAAATTTGTTTCTATTTTATATTAAAATCTATTTCTGTTTTTCATGAAAATCCAATTCAGTTTTTCTTCATCATCATCATCAACAACAACAACAACAACAATACCAACCTAGCATGGGAGGAGGAGGAAGAAGAAGAAGAAGAAGAGATGACGATGACGATGACGGTGACGGCTGCAGTAACGACGACGATAATGGCTACAATAACATAGGAGAAGAAGAAGAAGAAGAAGAAGAAGAAGAATATGCTGCAGTGGACGCGCGTATTTGAATTTTGGGGAGAGTGATAGCGCGTGCAGTGGGTGAGAGTAGGGAAAAATTACTTGGTTGGACTTGATTAGGGTAAATGTTTGGATGTGCAGCATTACTATTTCAATAAAGTGGATGGCATTTTTGTCCCATTTTAAGAAGGATAGGGTTAAATTTGTCTTTTACCCTCTTTATATTTGCATCCTGCCATTTACTCATTCATATTATTCTACTAGTACTCCCAGCCACTCCTCCTCTCTGTGTATATAGTCAGTGACAGTGTCCTTATTACTAACTAGTAACTAGTAAGGGCGCCCCACCGGCTTGTGTCCTGCTGTGTACGGTGTTGTACCGTCGTGTAGAGTGAAAACTGAGTAAAGTAGCCGTAAACAGTAACATCAAAGCATGGGGAGAGCCATTTCTAAGATCATGAGCAGGAGGATGATGATGGTGACGACGGCCACGACGACGAAGAAGAACAGCGCTGTTGGTCGTTTACTACGACGGACTTCAACCCCTCAGTTGCATAACCCATCTTCTCTCTCTCATCAGATTGTTCCGCCGAAATCCCATCTTTGCCCCTTTTCCTCCAATCCCCTTCGGTTTTTCAGCACCAACTTCTCCGACGATATTCGAGGTTATCATCTCTAATCATACATCCATTTGTTTTCCTTCTGTATTTTTAATATAATGTGTCTAATTTTTTAATAGTAAATTAGTAATTGCCATGCCAGTGTTTTGATTGTTGGTTGTGGCTTGGAATGCCACCATGATTATATAGTATGAGCCCTGGTTATCTTAAGCTTCATAATCAACTTTTGTCTTAATCTTTAACCATTGACCAAAATATCGAAGAGAAAGGGATTCTAGATGGCTAAGTATGTTTTGCTGTTACTTACCAATTGTTAGGTTGAAGAAAAACTTCTCCTTGAAAACCACCCTGCATTTGCTCAGCTGGTTGACCCTAAAAATCTCTTCATAATTTCTAATTATTACACTGCTGTTAGACCAGCAATGTCATATGGAATAGAATGGTGGGAAACAAAGGGTAAGCAAGAACATAAGACAAGTGCAGCAGAGATGAGGATGCTGGATGAGCTTCTTTACACGTATGGACAAAATAAGGAACGGAGATTGAGAGAGAGATGGTGTAGTGCCTATTGTTGAAAGGACGGTAGAATATTGTCTCAAGTGGTTTGGACATGTGGGGAGAAGATTGGCCAAATATCCTGTTTGGAGGGCGGATGAGATGGAAGGTAAACAGGGGTGATAAGTAGGGGAAGAACCAAGAAGACTATACATGAGGTGGTCAAAGGAGATGTAAACAGTTTCACTCTATACATGATACATGATACATGATAGTGCTCAATGACATCGTTTGGCTCATGTAGCAAACCCAACCTAGTGGGATAAGGTCTTTTTGTTGTTGTTGTATATGTACTTCTAATCAACGATAGACTATCAATTTTCATAGACACAAAGCTACTTGATCCGGAAGGATATTTGAATTTTGAAGTTTTTGGTTACCCTTTGATTTTAGAACAGTTTCTGTTGTATAGTCTCAGAGGTTTTGACATGAGTGGGAAATGGGAAAGGAAACGCTTCACTAAGGTCTTCCATCTTAATTGTCTGATTTGGATTGTAAAGCTAACAATTTGAAGAATTCTTAGTTGCTTGCCTCTCCTTAGTTCTGCTATTGGATAGGAGTTTTCTCTTCTTTTTCATTCTGAATGACTTGCTTTGAGATCTCAGGACATGGTTTCTCCCTTGACCCACACAAACTTTGAATAAGGATTGAAGGGTTTTTTAATTATGTAGTTTTAATGCAAAGTCTTGTTTGCTTTCTTTCTCTGTTTCACTTTAATGACTTTACTTCAGGTGGTATTCTCTATATACTAATTACGCAATTACTTAGATCTTTTGTGACATGTCAATTCAACAAATTCTTATGGTAAAACTTGCTGAGTTGTCAATGGTGCAATTACTTCTCTAGCACATTGATAGATCATAGATTTTCCCAGAAAGAAAGGTTATCAGAATTTGTAAATCTATTCTTTTCCAACTGTTACTAGAAACTAATATATGCTTTACAAAGTTATATATCTCATCGTTTACTACATTTACTACAACACTTTCTTGTTAACCGGTTTGTCTATATCAAAATTCGCAGATGAGGCAAGTGAAGAAGGAGAAACCACTGATGATGGATGGGAAGAAGAAGACGATTCTGAGCCTATGGTACCATTTCTTTAATTCGACTCTAATTTTTGCTTTCATGGAAAGCTCTTCATTTCACCTATATAATGAATATAAATATGATTAACATTGCTTACAAATTGATGCTGTGTGTGTAGATTGGTGATGGGGGTGATGGTGGTGGAGTTGCCTTGCATAATGTTCCTTGGGGTCAGCGAGCGCTCTCTATTGCAGAGGATGTACTTAAGCAGTTTAATGAGGACATTGAACTATATGCGTTCAAGACTACTCCTCGAGGATATGTTTATGTGAGACTAGACAAATTAACAAATGAGTAAGATTTCAGCTTTAAACCTGTGTCATGTACAATCTCTAGTAGAAAATATTTACAATAAAATGAAGTTATTGTACCATGCACAACAGTGACTCAAAGCTCAGGGAAGCTGATACAGGGAAGTCTTCCAATTCTCTAGGAGTGAATGTATCTGAACAGCTAGGACTAGGAGAGTTAAGATCCAGTTTCAATTCAAACTTTAAGTGTCAATGTTGTAGTTGAAGCCCCCACTGAGTTAGGACGATGAGTTAAATGGTTAAACAATCATCGCAGATCTGGCAAGGATGCTGATTTTTCATGATTGATGAGCTACGGTTGCCATGAATTTACCAAAAAACCCTCTAATATAAGATCAAACTGGTGGTGAGAAGCTCTCAATGAGCCACATGGCCCTGTATTTGATATTTGAGGTTTACTACTACTTTGAATCTGAGATAGGCACATGGCTGGTGAGTTTGTGCTAATTTTGATCTCAAGTTTTCATGGTTCTTTGTAAGGGATAGGCAGACTCATAATATGAGCTTTCCAATAGCTTACTTTATTTATTATATGAAAATTAAATTCCAAAAAAAGAAAAATCATTTCTTTATTTTCAAAAGTTTTGATGAGGTCATATCACTCCAACCTCGATCATTTTACTCCAACCATGCTGTACGTTTTCCACTCCCATCCATTTTCTAACAAATTACACTCATGCTCTACGTTGTCCCAGTTTACGTTTCTTAGCTGCAGCATATAGCATGAACTATGTGTTTATAATTTTCTGCATGGCATATTCGACACTAGATCATGCCACACACAGGGAGACCCACATGTACAGTTTTATAGGGATCTGGTTGAAGTTGAAAAACCAATCACAGCATGAGAATGTACTAAAATTTAAAATTTGTGGGAAATCAAAATGGCACATTTACTTATTTTAAATTAGGTCTGGAGTTTGTTGATGTACAATGCCTTTCCCCTACAAGCAGAGGTTTCTTTTAGGATTTCAACCCATCAATCTTTCATGTCTTCCTCCTTTTCTTTATTTCCCATTGCAGTTAGTTTTGTATTCAGTTTTCTGACATCCTTTTTCAGATATGGCTGTCCAAGCATGGAAGAGCTTGAACACTATAATCGAGAATACAAGAAAAGATTAGATGAGATTGGAGCACTTGGAGAGATACCTGATGATTTGGCACTTGAGGTAATGCACGACAGTTGCATCGTACATGTGTCGTCGGTAGAGATAAGTTTCATTTGAATTCTATTTATTGAATAAAAGTGCACCTTCTGTTTGAAGGTTTCATCACCAGGTGCTGAGAGGATACTAAAAGTGCCAGATGATCTCAATCGTTTCCGAGACATGCCTATGAGAGTCTGCTATACGAAAAATACAGAATCCAATAGCACAGAAAAGGATGGAGTTTTCTTGTTAGAGTCTATAGAGAAAGAGTCAGAGGTCTGTGTGTGGAAGCTGGCAGATGTTAAAGAGAACAGAGACCCTCTCAGAAAAGGCAGGCCCTTAAGTCGTAAGCAGAAGGATTGGCGATTAGAATTGCCATTTAACATGCATAGAATGGTAACCCTGTATCTTGATTAATTATAAAATATTTTGTTACGTACATTTAAAAAACTAGATACGACATTTGGAAGTAGTTTTGCAGGGAAATAAAAGGCAGTTCTTTACTTCTTTTTCTGAGTTATACTTTTAAGAACAGTACTAGGTGGTGTTCTGATTTTTTCGAAATTTTAAATTTAAATTACATTCAATATAAATAGCTGTTAATTTGGACCTAGGTCGTTCGTCTAAGCAGCTGGGCAAGAAGTTCACAGATGAAATTGTAAGAACTGGTATCTAGTGAAGTTAAGATGATAAAACAGTAGCAGGAACCTATGGATGAGGTAGATTCAGTATGGTTTATCCTCCCTCAGGTGCTTGGTATTATTTTTGAAATAACAAATAAGAAAGAATTGATAGTATCAAGCTTTTGAGAAGCTTGACTCTCTGTTCTTGAGTCTAATTTCCAAAATGATTTAGTCCCCTCACTCTCTCTCCCCGAAATAGCCTCAAACATTCCATTTCCACTGCCTGCAAGGCAGAGTTAGTTACAAGGCCTCCCAACTTAGTGATGCATTAAATTACAATTAAGTCTCTAATTTCTAATAGCCGCCATTGCCACATCCACGCGATCCATAATCCATACCCGAGACACTTTGAAGTAGTGCTCTGCTTGCGTTACCCACCCCTCTACATCTTTTCCAGAGAATTTTGGAAGGACAATTATCAATTGTGACCCAACCACAGAGCTCCCAGATCGGTTGCTCTGATACCAGTTGTAAGAACCTGGCATTATTGAATTGGAAAATGCAGAAATTACATTGAAATGATGATAGTGATGGCTGAGAGTTGTAGAGCCAGCCTTTCTCCTAAGCCTATGCCTCAATTCTTTCCAAGAGTCTACCTTCTCTCCTTCCCTATTACTCAGATATATATTCCTCACTCCTAATCTTTCTCTGATTCTCTCCTTTTCCCATCCCACTAATTATGCCAAATTAATTAGGATCTCCCACCTAATTCTCATTTTATTTTATGTATTCGGATACGTAACACAAAGCTTAGCCATTGAAGCACTAGAATAATGTGAAGTTTGCTTATCCCTCGTTCCTTTACCCGATTTCAAGTGCTGCTGTTAAAACATGATTATAGTAGAATCCAGCTCTTCCCTTGATTTCATCCCTGCTGAAGTTAACCAAAGAATAAACCCATTCATCATAATGAACTTGAGGTATGTTAGAACATGATGACAAAGATAGCAGCCTCCATCAATCTTAACTCCCCAAGTTGCTGATCGGTCTTTGGGAGAAGAGTGAGTAATAACTTTTTGGCATTCATACCAACCGAAAACTGTGGTTCTAGGCTCAATGTCAAGCTTCCACAATGATTTTCAGGTTTTTATTTATCTTTCGTTTTTATTATCATCTCTATTGCTGCCAAAGTATATTAAAAATTTGCCATTCTCTCTCTAGATTATGTCTTTCAATAGAGTTATATTAGGTGTACATCAAAATCAGCCACCAAATCAGCCACTAGTGTATAATACACATTGAAATACAAAATACATACTAAAAATGAGTTAAACTACATATATATTTTGTATTTTAATATGTATTACACGTCGGTGACTGATTTTGGTGTGCAAATAGAATTGTTGCTTTGGATAATAAATTTCTACATTCCAAGATGCTATACCAAAAGATAGGGGGATTAGCTCCTACTATTGCTTTTTGTTCTAAGATTAACTCCTACTTTGAGAAATCAGGAAGTTACCTTGTGTATAATAGTTAACCTATGCTTTGATTAAAATTAATCAGGTAATGTTTCAATTTCATCCTTGAGATTGTGAGCATGATTCAATTTAGCCATTGAATTTTCAGAATTTTTAATTTAGTCTTTGAGATTTCGCTTTGTGATTCCAATTTAATCCCTTCACCTAGTTATATGCCCTATCCTTCTAGGATTACCTGACACTTTGATCTACCCATGGTTAGTCTTGATACTATGCATAATAGGAAGCCAGTGAACTATTGAATGTCCTCAGGGTTTGAGTTCAGATCTCATTGCCCAAACTCATGCTAAACATGCAACGTTGATTTCCCAAAATCAATTTTCTGACTCGATGTTATTTCATAAAGACGTAGAGTATGAGGAATGATTCGGCAAGTATCCATTAATATTATCTTCCGTAAAAAAGAATAAAGAGTATCATAAGCTATTAGGTCGAAATTGAACTCTGCATATTTTTGTCGTGGAATTTTTGACGATATGTGGTGAAATCATTTATTTCAAAAGTTTAATCTGTTATTTAGAGATACATAAATGAATATATATCTTATAATTAACGTCACATATTCTAAGGAATCAAATAGGTGACACGTTTTCTGCCATGAAAGCACGGTATATATGGGGAAGATGAAGAAGATAACAAGATGATGACCAGAAAATGAAAAAGGCGACGATAACGAGGACAACGCAGACAACAAGAAGAAGATGTTAGAGAGTAGAGAAGAGAAAGAAAAAAAAGAATAACACAATAAAAAAGGAGGTACAAGAGTAGTAGGAAAAGGAGTGTGTGTTACACACGCCTTTTGTGAGAATTGTTATTTTTTACTCTCCGTTAGACTTGATTGTGAAATAAAGTATACAAGTAGCATCATTAAATATCTTATTACTTTTTTTTAAAAAAAAAATTATAAAGAAATATCTTATTAATTATCTTTAAAAAAAAAATTCCTTAAAAGAGTTTATTTTGAGGAATCTAAGTCATTCTATAAAGTTATCTTAGTTTAAAGTTGATAGATTTATCTTGACTTATACTTCAAAATTCAAATCAATCCATAAGAAAATTTTAAATTAGCTATTTTAATCTTTAAAAAATTTTAATCACTAAATTAGTTTCTAAAATTTTATTACATTAGACAAATTGGTATTTAAATCAGATTGTTCATATTTATGTAGAAAGACTGATATGAGAATTTTTAAATTTTTCAAAAATCATTATAGGTTTATTAAATAACGATAGAGACTAATTTGGGTTTTTTTTTTTTTAATTTTGTCAAATTTTGACCCGAAAATTAATTTTTCTAACAAAATTAAAATATTAAAGAATTGATTTGTCAGGATTAAATTTTCGGTCCAAAATTTTTCTTATAGGCTTAGGCGCTTAGTTGAGATATTATTATATGTATCTCAAAAGGTGAGTGAGTAAGGATTTTTTTTTTAAAATAAATAAAAAAATACCAAATTTATCAATATACAACGGTTACAGTTACAGAAATTTACGTTTTTAGGCATCTTTTACTAATTCTGGAAATGCAGAGCTCGAAATTGCCTACACACCATTTTCGGGACTGCAGAGCCACTGTGAGATTTTTGTGGGAATTCCGGGACTGCAGAGCCTGAAAATGGTGCAAAACGGATTCCGGGTCTGCAGAACTCGGAATAGGATCCGAAATTCTATTTAAGGCAACCATTGTGTTGTTGTGCTACCCACACCACCCATTGTAAAATCCCAAATCTTAGCTTTTCAACGCAACAGAAACCATAATCGATAGGAGCTCTCTAGCTCGATATAATCTCGTTTTAGTAAAGAAAGGTTTTGTTAAAAAAAAAAAAAAAAAAGGGTTACCATTTTCTTTTTTTACCAAACTTTGCATAATTACCCAAAGAATTTGACCTATTGATTCCCCACTTGTTTCCCACTATCTAAGTGTTGGGTTAGCTGGAAATCTTTCAGATCATACCTAATATCTCCACAATTATATGAGACAAGGTTAATAGGACCAAGATATCCTTGAATGGGTCTTGAGTGGATTCTCCATTTTTGGCCACTTTATAATTTAGAATTCCACTCAGCCAAATACACACACTCACACTTTGTTTTATGACCAAACAATTTTGAAATCACAAGCTAGGAACCTTGACAGCTCTAGGGGCCAAATTATGTGTTTTCCAGCTTAAGTTACAAGGTGTTCTTGGTGGAACCATCATTGGACAGATTCATACCAACACAAGTTATCAAAAA
>JASCZI010151774.1:6543-28977 GCA_036250425.1 Stylosanthes scabra | reverse complement strand
TGACATACCGGTTGAGCCGGATTATATGTGGATATGGAGGGGTCGCTCCCCAGTTATAATATATTGCCTAGTAGCCGTAGAGGGTACGCTCCCCGGATACGGTCGTTGCTATGTTCCTCACTATGACACAAGATGATTAGTCATCGACAAATTTATTTATTTATTGCCCGGAGCGTCATGGCTCACCCCCATGCCGGCAACTTGTGCTGTGTGCACCTATTATCACAGTGTTGGAACCAATCCGGTCAAAAGGGAATCGGATCTGTCGGGCGCGGGTATAGAACCGACGCATGAGCTCATGACCTGCACTAGGATCAGGCATGCATCATATTGGTTGCATATTATGCATTATCTGTGGTTGCTCTCTGTGTACGTTTGTTATCTGTAATTCATTTATTTGTACTTCTTTGATTGTGATTGAATACTTCTTTAATTGTGACTGATTTTGTATGCTAGTAGTTAAACTTATACGCTTAAGCTAGTTCCGCGTAACCCATTTGTACCTCTACTGAGAATACTAGATTTTCACCCCTTTTTTTTCTTTTATTTTTACGTTAGTAGATGGAGACCAAGATCATATCTGATGAAGATATAGCCGATGTTGCTGTGATAAAGAAAGTAGCTGAGATTTTCTTCGTTCGCCTGTTAGAGATGTATCTGCAGTTTGAACGATGCTTTTTCTAGATATATTTATGTCTGCCATCGTTTTGGATTAATTTGAGTGTGCTTAGTTATAATAACCCTCGCTATAGTATATGTGTTTCCGAGGGATAAGACTTTACTGCTTTTTAGTCTGATGTATAGGTATTTGAGACCCGGTGTGGGTTATATTGTATTATATATAATATATATATTGAGTCTTTGTGATGATTTGCAACTTTTATGATAAATGATGCTTGAATTTCGTTATATTTTATTTTATCAGTTAATATTAACATTCTAGTATTTTACGGTGACTAACGACAGGCTTATAAAATATTAAATAATATGAGTACTAGGGTTAGAGGTCGTGACAACCTAACTCTTAGCATTGGTCATGACGTGCTAGAAGTTGGGATGTTACAGTCGAAGTCCGAACATACATGAAAGCACTAAAGGTTCGAAAGAAGACATCTAAAAGAAACGTACATCAAAGACATACAATACATGAAAGATCTAAAAAATGAAAGAAGACATCTAAAAGAAAGGTACATCAAAGACCTACAATACATGAAAGATCTAAAAAAATGAAAGAAGCCATATAAAGTCGCCTAGGCCCAGTTCCACCATGTGCTGGACGATGGTACAGATGGGATGATGTCCCATATGGGGGCGGATGCCGATCCCTCTGTGGCCTCTGTGTCCGAGGATGAACAATCTGATGAGGAGATGGCTCTGGGGAGGAGTGGTAAGATGGATCATCGTGGTGCTGATGATGGGGTGATGGTTGTGACGAACTCTGGTAATACTGGTGATGAGGAGACGGTGTGTGATAGTACACCTGAGGCTGATAATGCAGCTGAGCCTGAAATGCCGACTGATAATGCGGCTGAGGCGATGACTGGTAGAAGGACTGGGCCTGGGGTGATGGCTGATAATACTACTGATGCGGTAATGGCTGATGATACTGCTGTTGTGATGGCTGATAATACTGAAAACCCTGACACTGCTAACCTGGGTCAGGATGAGACTGAAGGGGTGGCTCAGGCCTATAAACCGGATCCTCGGAGGGCCGAGAGGCAAGATATTCCTGTGCAATCTGATCCATCATCTGATCACCGCACGTAAACATCTCATACATATCTTGCGTCAGTTCGTAAACCTGATGACCTGATGGTCCACCTGCGGATGCATGTGGGGCGGATCCTGATCCCGAACCCTACCCTGTAGGATAAACCTCGCCAGCTCGAGATCTGCACCCGAAAAGAAATCAATGTCCGCTTCCTGTGCCGTCGGGTCAGCCCCTCCCTGATCATGCACATCAACCCCATCGGGAATGTCCTCCTGTCGACGGTACTATGCCTCCTTGTCGACATCCTCTCCGCCCGGCTGATCATGAGACAGTCTACTTGTAGACGCACCCTCACCCTTCCTCCGGATATCAGGGCGCTGCATTTGAGCCCGTCTTCCACGAGCGGGTGCATCGCGCGGAAGGATTATCAGATCTCTCGCCTGTGTCGCAGCCGGGGGCACATCATCCGGCAACTGGACGCCTCTAGGATCTTGAAGCAAACGATCCGCGGACAAGAACTGACGTCGACAGGCAACCCCACCAATCAACGTATTCCTTGGTGGGCCAGCCGGGGTATGGGGTGTGCACGATCTGAATCTGATGCTCACGGGCCCTGTCGTATTTCCAGAAGCCGTACTAGTAGTCAAGCTCAGCAGGCCACCACTTATCCTCGCCCCTAGCCGACGCGTGAAGAAACTCATCCAAGTTCACTGGATCCAAAGGGATGGCCTGCTGACTCCCAAACTGCCTCTTCACGTGATCCACGTGGTGAAGCCTAACATACATGAAAAGTACAATGGGAACGGTCGCCCGCCATGTATCAATCTCGCCCTCCTCGGTAACCCAACCGAGTTCTATATCTCGCCATGCGGGTGACATGTACGGAGTCCACACGAACTGAAACCAACACAGGAGAGGGATTACACATACGAATTTATAACGAAACACAAATCAACCAACCTTTTCATTTGAAAGAAACGTACATCATCGAACACAACCCGGTCTAGCTCATTTATGAGGTCCAGCATCCTCCGGATGTGAGTGTCCCGAGAGGTCGTCCCTAGACCATTCAACCTGCATTTGATTCACAAACACAATGCATGAGTTATGCCAAGTTAATTTTAATTTATGCTTAAGATAGAATGCACGAAGGACAAAGAACCGAGATACAAGGGGAAAGCACAGAAGATCTCTGCCGGGTGGATAGAAGCTAGGGAATCTCTGGTAGATCCACGAGAACACAAGGGGTAAGCAGCCGCTAATCTCCAAGTTGTCGCGCCTGCTCACGATGCACAAATGTTGGTATGTCTAGCACAGAACGGCAGAACCCCATGATAACTTGCTGCAACTCTCAAAGTCCCGCAGCAGTGGGACCCATCTTAGAGAAACAATGTTGTTGGTCTTGTCCGGGAACAAGGCTCCTCCAATCATCATCATAATGTAGCAGCGGGCATATTGCCGCAACACATCTGGGGATGCGCCGTCCCGCGGGGTCGACTAGACTCGCTGCCTCAGCCAGGTCATTTTCAACCCAGCGTAATTCTTCCCCTCGCCCGGTGGGGGACGTCCGCCAAGAAAATCCTGCGCCATCTGCCAGGTCCCTACAGCATACCACTGATCAAAATCCCTCACGCACCCACTGATCGGGTCTCCATCCGTGCGAAGGCCTAGGTGATACGCCACATCCTGGATACATTGAGCAATTTTTCTCAGCGGAGACCATAAATATGTATTTTGATTAACATTTATAAACAAAAATATTAATACCTGCAACGTGATCGTGCACTCCCCCCACGGCAGATGGAAACTGTGTGTTTTCGGTCTCCACCTCTTAACCAGTACAGACACCAACGGCATGTCATAGTCAATGGCACGCATCTCTAGGGGGCCACCGAAACCGGCCTCGCAAATGTACGGAAGCAGACAATCTGGTTGTGGCATGTTAGGTACCACACCACGAGGCGTGAGCGTCCGAGGAGTCTGTCGTTAACACAATTATAAAGTTACAAATCAGACATTATCTTAAAAATGAACATTAATATAATACGAGCAACAAATAATATCCGATAATTATCACAACCCAAAATACCATGCATAAATACATACATAATTTAAATCGTTTTAATATGCATTTTATATATATGGCTATTTTTAATATCTGTTTTTGATTTATACCTAACGCGGTTGTATAACTAAATATTTTAGCCAAGCTTTTCAAATTCTATTATTATTTAATTATTTTAATTTAATACTGATGAATTTCACCTCAAGGTTAGGAAAACTAAGAAAAAAAAGACGAATGAATAAAGGTTAAACCAAAATAATTAAATCATAATTTATTATAATGCATTGAAACAAACTCCGTACGTAACATTTTGATGATTAATAACATCCACTAGTATACATTTTTTACTATGAACAAAAGGAAAACATTTTTATTGGGCCATTGGCTATCTGCAGGAGGCAATCATATCTCAACCATGGTCATTTCTAGGAGAATACTGCGACGTACTTTAAATCGGCGGATGCTCAGGAGAGCTATCACCGGCTAAAATTTCAATTGCCATTCTCCATTATTAATACCCAAATCTACCCATTCCAAAGGGTATCTACTCCGATGCCATTCCCGTTCTTCCACCATCCTAAAATGGGAAAAAAAGTCGCGATGCTATATTAATTTCGTGGATTTGTTTTTTCATATTAAGAACATTAACCGAGTTAACCATAACAATAGTAAAAAAAGGTCAATATATTCACATAGGTGTGTTCATTCTGGTAAATTATTTATTATCATTATTTATTTAAAAAAATCCATTTACTTAGATTTTAACGCTAACAGTGGCCAACTTAATTCATTTCTAATTAACTCATGTCATTTAATATATTCTTTTAATGAAAATGGTTGTAGTGAAATATCCTCTTGATAATGTTGTCTATCACATTTGATCGACTAACATATTATTCTATTAATTGAATTTCATCCGCATGATACAATAACTTATGTAACAAGTTATAGCTTCCTAAATAACTTTTCTTAAGATTTTTAGCATAACATGCATGGAAGGGAATGCTACTACAACGCAATAATGTCAGAGGAATATCATACATTATCAACTTACATTATAATTAACACTAACTAGCAACTTTTATAATAAAACCTACACTAGCCATTTTCAAATTCAAACCTACTAGTCATTCTAAAATTATACCATACATTAACCGTTGTACCTACACAAATCTTAGCACACCGATGAATAATATATCCAGGTATACAATCTCACTAACCTGGAATTCTAATGCACCGGCCACATGGTGACTTTTGTCCAACTTGTTGATGTCTGGATCCCATATGAGTTGACCTCTTCCTCAACCCCTACCAGCCATTCCGCTCGTCACTTTCTCCTTCTAATTTTTTTTTGAAGCAACTACCAAAAAAGATAAAAAAGAATGATATTGGTAAACAATGTGGCTGGTGCATGCAAGGAGTGACGCACCCTCACCCCTTTTTATAAGCTCCTTCCATAGCCAGTGCCGCGAGAGTATGCAGCGTAACCATCATTGGCCAATGCCGCGGCCACTAGGTAAGGCACCACGTTGCCCCCAGTGCTGCGGCCCATAGTCACGCCACCCACCTCTCCAACCAGTAACGCCCCCCGACGGCACTGGTGCAGAAAACCATGCCCAGTGCCGCCCCCCCCCCACCGCGGCACTCCCCTAATTCTATCCCTCAACCTCTCCCTACAGCACAGGTAAGACTAACTAAAAAAGTAAATATTCATATATTTATTTAATTGGGTAAATATTAATAAAGAATTATTTATTTAAAAAAATCCGAAAAGTAAATTGTGAGCAGGAATATATCAACATACTAACGCGACGCTAAAACTAGATAGCAATTCTTGTGATGAATTTTGGATTGAATGAAGATAGTTTAGATATGCTTATTAAACCTCAAATGTACTTTCTATTACCAATGTATCTCCTGAATCAAAAAATAAGTAACTTAGACGGATACACAAAAAATTGAAAACTGAGAGCTTTAGATGTTACCAACATGACCAAAAATGTTATAATCTGTATAACTTAAGATCAATTTCTTTAAATCCATTTCATCCATTTTTCAAATCAAGTGATGACAAGCAGATATTCCCCTCATTCTTTTGTGTGAAAGATATTCTCTTGAAATACAACACAATGAAAATATTATAACTTTACAAGTTGACAAAAACAAAAAAACTCCAAAACCTAAACAAAATAAACCGAGAAAAGTGACACTAGAAAATACACACTTCAGAATTCAAATGGGTTTATAATGATTTCAAGGTCAAATAATTCATAGTTGGTACTTTCATAGAAGTAATTTTGACAGAACCTAACAACCTAGCTAAGCAAATACTCAAGCTTGGTTCTACTGAAAAACAAACTCAACAATGGCACAATCCCGTTTGAGAAATGAGAACAAATCACAAATTACACACCATTTTCTAAAAATTTGTATAACCACAATAGCTTTATCAGTTACCACCGTATAAAATCCAAAGATAATAATACAGATAAAGAGTTGGAGGAAACACGACAAACCCAAAAAACCCTAAACCTTGTTCTTACCTACGGGATTGACGGCGGGACTGTCATGACGCAGGTATAGCGAGGACGGTGGCAGGGAACATGGCTGGGGAGGCTAGGTGGAGCACGCAGGGACGACGGTTGCAGGTCAACGGCCAAGCAGCGACTGCAAGAGGGGATGGAGACCTCCGAGTAAGTTGCGGAGAGTGACGGCGATGACAACTGGCAAGGTGACGTTGACGGCGACAAAGTAGAAGAAGTGAAGAGGTGGTGGTCACAGCATGGAGGAGAAAGAGAGGGTAGGGTTTGCCATTTTTTGTCTGAGTGCAAATGAAGGGGATGCTCATGTAATTGGGGATTTAGGTTGGAGTTACCGTTGGATTTACAGTGGGAAAAAATTCGACGGTAACAACAGCCTTTAAATGAAACGTTACGTTTGAATTGCGTCACATTACCGTCAGATTTTCAATAGAATAAAATCCGATGCTAATGACCTCATCATAAAAAAAACTAATTTTTCTACTACCGTCGGATCCAGATTCGACGGTAATACCCTAATTTTATAATTCGACACTAATTCCGACGGTAATTCCCACGCTAAACTTGCTCGCCAATTTTTTATTTGGCGCCACAACCTTTGCCGTGGGATTTACTGTAATACCCTAACATAATCATATTTGCATCCTTACCGTCGGATTTCCCACGCAAAATCCGACGGTAATACCATGGGATAATTTTCGACGCAAAATTTGACGGTAATATGCGAGTTTCTTGTAGTGACTTTTCGCCGCAATCATCGGCGCCGCACTCTACGTTTTGGATAGGCCACATCAGCCGCAATTTTCCATCACCAACCTCCGCATTACAAATCAATATGCCGAATTATAAAATATTACAATCAAAAGGGCAAATGAAACCTTAGAGACTATTCTGACAAAAAAAAAATGTTAGAGACCGTTTTGATTTTGACCTCAAACTTTAGGACTAAAAGAATACTTATCCATTTTATATTGTATTCTTAGGGCTTGTTTGGACGAGCTTCTAGAAAAAGATCTTTTTTGGAGTCATCTGTTTTTAAAAGATCTTTGAAAAAGTAAAAGTAATTTTGTGTTTGGGTATCCATATAATAATATTTTTTTATTTGTCAATTGTATTTGGATACAATAATATAAAAGATTTTTTTGTTTATTTATTATGTTAAAACATCTTTTTTGAGGAAAAAAAAGATCTTTTAAAAAAAATATAAAAAACATCTTTTGAAAAAACATGTTTTTCTGATTTTATTAGTGCTTTTACTTTTATTATTAAAAATCACCCAAACACACTAAAAAACATATTTTTTTTTCAGAAAAAAATTTTTTTTTAGTCAAATAATGACATACAAACAAGCTCTTACTTACATGCATAAAAGACAAAATTATGCTCCAATATACACTGAAAACGAACAAATTATTTCCTTCAAAATTATGCAAAAACAGAAAGAAGCATACCAGTTTCTAATAAATTAGATTTTAACCAAGATCGAAGCTTGTTCCTTTTGAGTCATTTCAAGGAAAAGAACCAATTGACCCTGATTTATTTTATTCAAACTATAATCATCCATTATTAACGAAAGAATTCGAAGATTGATGAGATTAATTGAGTAATGACTTAAAAAAAAACAATTGAGAATAGATTTATGGATTTTGATTCTAGAGAAGAAGTGTAGCACGATTTGGAGCGAAGGTGGCAAAATTATGAAGAGAATGAAATAGTGGGATTAAGAAAGGGTTTATGACGAGCTCTCTATTATGAACATTAAGAAGAGAAGGATGATGAATTTTCTACTATGAGAGAAGGAGTGGCACGTGCATTGGTTTAGGCTAGTTAGTTATTTTCCAAATTTGTCAAACTTGGTTATACGTCTCTATTTTTTGAGTAAACTAAAAGAATTATCACTAATTTACATATAATTATAATAATTAATAATCATTGAAGAGTAATTTATTTAAATTGACTAAAGAATATGTTATTTTAATCTTGCATTAGAGGGAAGTGTATTTTTTCATCTAATTTATATTGTATTATACATTAGGATCAGCTGATGTTGATGACAAAAGGATGGATTACATCAATTTTTTTGCTTTATTAAAGACATCAAATAAAGAAGGGATTAAAAAGTGAAAGACGTAACTACTACTTTAATTCCCCCTAGTGGTACTGCATGATTCCTGGTTATTTGCTAATTAATGCTAAGCTCTTTACAAAATCTCCACTAAAGGAATTTCTCCGCCATTATATTAAATATAAGGTGTTGCTTGGGACTGTGGGACAAAGTAACTTCATTACTTTATTAGCACTAAATGGTTCAGGGTTTCTTTACAAATTTAGTTTATTAGAGTTTTAGTTGAAAGGGATAAGAATATTTGAATATAAAAAGTTTGATCTGGTCGTTCATAATGAGTTTGGTTATATCAAATGACAATAGTTCTAGAGTTTTTGTTAAAAATCCTTCTTTATTTTCTAGCTTCCTGGCCAAATTAGAGTTTCTTATTTTTAAACATATTGTAATTAATTTACTTTTAAATCTTCATACCACCTATTGTAATATTGTTATAAATGGTAAAATTATATAGTAAGCCCTTTGTTGCCGTCTGTCTTAATTATCTATAATTAATCTATATACGTTAAACTGGTAAACAATAGATGACCATCCATTTTATTTTATTTTGGCCATGAACTTTTAATACTTTTAATTAGTAGTTTAATTATATTTTAAGAGTTTAATTTTGATGCACGGATAGTGTAAAGAGTTTTACACAGCCATCCAATCAGATTCATGCATTTATATGACTTTAAAAGTTGTGAGTTTGAAAATTAGTTACTTTTGATGATGTAGTAATACTTGATTGGATGT
Organism: Stylosanthes scabra; assembly: GCA_036250425.1. Classification (NCBI taxonomy): domain Eukaryota; kingdom Viridiplantae; phylum Streptophyta; class Magnoliopsida; order Fabales; family Fabaceae; genus Stylosanthes; species Stylosanthes scabra. The sequence continues at coordinate 19,804 of JASCZI010151774.1, read as the reverse complement.
ATATATAAAACTCTTTTACACTGACAGTGCATGAAAATTAAATTCATATTTTAATTAACACTTATTAATGTTGATAGCTAAATGATAGCAAGTCTGTTTTTGTCCTTAACGTTTGCAAAAAGTTTCAAAAAAACATCTAATATTTAATTTGATTCGATTTTACCCTTAAACGTTTTCGATAGTTTCAAATCTACCTTTACCGTCAATTTTCTTTCTAGTCAACATATGGTCAAGATTTTTTTTCAATTTTACCCTTCTTTATATACTATCCACCACTACTAACACCTATCAAAAGTGGAGATTTGATGAGCTTTTGTAGAGGTCATGGTGGTGACATCGGCATCCATGTGAACGGGAGAAAGAGATGATGATGATGATGGTAAGCGATGGTGGTAGGAAGTGAGTTTGAAAAGAAGAGTTATCTAAAGAAAGAACAAAGATGATTTTATGATAATAATGATGAAGCTGAATAATATTTTGAGGGTAAACTTAGAAAAAATATTGTTATCTACACGTTCACCGTTAAATATTTGATAGTAGGGGTAGAATTGAAATGAATCGAAAACGTTAGGGGTAAAATTGAATCAAATTAAACATTAGAAGTATTTTTCAAACTTGTCGCAAACTTCAGAGACAAAAGAATAATTTATCCTAAATTTTTATAGCCATATGTATGTTACTGTACTTTAATTTCTACTCAATTTCAAAATGATTTTTGCACAAATTTGAGAAACACACGAATTTTGTTTCATAAAGCTTAATTTGTAATCATACACTCTTATTTGAGAGCTTCTAATTATGTTTCTTTTTTCTTTTATCAAAGATATGTTGGAGGAGATGGTCTAACTCAAGATCTCTATTAAGAGGAGAGGAAAAATGCCATTTGAGTTATACCTCATTGTCAAATTATGTTTCTTTCTTTTGTAAGAGAATATAGTTATTTTCTTCTTGTTGGTTGATCTTAGAGTGTGATGCTATAAGGTTGTGAGGCTTGTCTGGTAACACTAGAGTCAACGAGGATACCAAGAGTATAGTATACACTCGAGAGAAAATTTTGAAGTCGTGATTACTTCAAATGGACTGTGATATTATCATTGTATTAAGCACTCAAAGAAAATTTTGAAGTTGGAATTACTTCGAGTGAAGTGGATTAGTCGTTGGTGATCAAATAATGTGAGGTGTACTATTAAGTGCTCGTGTTGTGTAAACTGTTTATCAAGCACCTTGAAGCTTAGTGGGTTAATAGATATCTTGTCAATTGCGATTGAAAAAACTAGACGCAGGCAAAAGATTGTGCCAAATTAGTATAATTATTGTGTATTACTTCTCTCAACTCAAACTTCTTTATATTATAGTCATTTATATTTTACAAGTACTTTGGAAAGTAAAAGATCCTTCTAAGTATTTAAGAATTTACTTAAGCCAATGAAAACATACTAATACTAACCATTTATTTATATACTCAATTCACTCCTCTTGGGTATTTATGCTTGTTGTCTAATAAGTGGCATCAGAACTTAACTGTTTGAAAAGTTTAACCGTTTGAGAGTATAGATCATGGCTGGGACAAGCACAAGTTTCAACAATGAAATGAACGAAGAACACTCAACCAATTGTCCACCAATCTTCGATGGTACAAACTATTCATATTGGAAGAATAAAATAATGATTTGGGTTCGCTCGCAAGATATAAGAATTTGGAAAATCATCGAATAAGGATACCAAATTCCAATGAGAAAAACTACTCAAAAGATTGACGCCAAACATCTGGAAGTCGAAATTTCAAAATCCTAAAGTGAATGGGTTAACGAAGATTAGAAGAAAGTTTCATTAAACGATAAAGCAATCAACTTTCTTTATTACGTACTAAATCCAAACGACTGCATGAAGATATCAACTTGCGAGACGCCCAAAGACATTTGGGACAAGTTGAATATCACCTATGAAGGCACAAGTCATGTCAAGCAATGAAAAATCAATAGATTTCTTCATGAATACGAGAAGTTCAAAATGAAGGAAGAAGAAAGCATAGAAGACACTTTTGAAAATTTTTCAAAAATCATCAATGGTTTACATTTACTTGAGAAGAAAATTTTTGAAAAAATTATAAACATGCTCCTTAGAAGTCTAACTCCATGGTGAGCGCAGTTGAGGAAGTTAGAAACTATGAGAAACTTACTTACGATCAATTGCGAGATAATCTTCTCACATATGAGGTTACAATTCTCAACTCTGAAGGAGCGAAAAACAAGAAGAAGAGCTTAGTATTAAAGACTTCGACAATTCAAGATGAAGACATTGATTATATCCAAGACGAAGAAAATGTTCAATAAATTCTCACAAAGAAAGAGCTTCGATCTCAAAATAAAAGCAAATAAACAACTAAAGTGCTATGAATGCAGCGAAGTTGGGAGGCTTTGTTGATGTGTGATGAACCCATATTTCATGATAAAATATGTGTTATATTTGATGGGTTTATCAACATAAAACCACATAATTGCTTGTGAATAACTATGATTGTGAACCTTTGCCATAATTGTTCTAAGATTGATAAACATGTTAATTTAGCCTTAGAATTGAATGAAAATAGTACAATCTCATCCCTCTTGGTACCTTGATATGTTTGCTAGTACATTTCAGGATTTTTAGGGATTGAGAAATGATTTGGAGAGGCTAAAGAAAGCATTAGAAGCAAATGATTCATGAGGAGAAACCAAGAAGGAAGGATTGTTGCTAGTGGAGTTGCTAGCAGGTTGCACAAGCACCAGCAAAAGCTGCCCATACAACAAGAAAGCTGCCCACGTAGCTTGAAAGCTGCGCAAGCAACTCACTAGCAACAACAGAAGCTGCCCATGCAGCAAATGGAGCTGCACGCAGCTTTCCTGTGCCAGCAAAGCTGCTTGTGCAGGAAATGATGGTGCACACGCACCTTGGGGCAGAATTTCACTCAAATTGAAGGCTAGAAGTGGAATTTCAAGTCTTTGGACCTAGGCCAAGGCCCTTTGAAGCCCAAATTCATTCTATTTAAAGGGAGAGTGGCTGAAGCACAAGGGAGGCTAGACACTACACACTACCATTAGGTTTATTTCCTTAGTTTAGATAGTTTAGGAGGAATTTGTGAGAGTTTCCCATCTCTCTCAGTTTCTCTCATCTAGTTCATAGTGTTCTTCATTTTCTCTTCCAATTTCCAGCCCTCACCAGCCAAACTCTTTACTTTAATTCATGTTTGAATGGTTGTTAATTACTACTCTTGTTTAATTAATGCAATCTACACTTGTTTCTTTCATCTATCTCTCTATTTCTTATCTCTAGCTTTTATGTTCTTGTGTTCTTATTTTCTTGTTGCTGAAATTTATTTTCTCTTATGATCTATTCCTATTTTCTTGTTCCTTTAGTGTTAATTGTTGATTCTCTTGCTCATTTACTTCATTAATCATCTTGATTTACTATTTCTCTTGTTATTTACCATGTTTACTTACTATGCCCACCAAGTGTTTGATATTTTATTTCTTATAATTATGGAGTAGTGTTCTTGTGCCTTGGTCATGGGTTGAAGTGTGGATGTTCTTAGCCACTAATCCCTAAGGATAAGAATGGGTTAAGGCCTGGAATTAAAACTGCTCTGATGACGCTATGCCAATGGCAATAACGGGAGAACCTTAAATGAGACAGACTCAATTAGGTGCAAAATTCACCATGGTGAGTTCTTCCCAGTGACGCGGGATTTACTCGAGTTCTGTTGAGACCTTGGTTCTACGTTATTGTGTACGCATAGGACGTTCGGAACGGGGTTAATTCTCCCCATTCGACCGTTTGACAGAATTGGTTTTTTGCTTTACGTGACAACCATTCATAATTGGGATTAGTGGTGATCATAGGGACACATTATACTTCAACCCAAGACCAAGCACCCCTTATCATCATCAGATCTATCTTTATTTTGTTTTTGTTCTTGTTACCGATATTCAACCATTGCAACCCCGATATTTTCACAACCATTCGCCAGCCACAATATTTCAATTCCTAGGGAGAACAACCCGAGTTCAATACTCGGTATTTTTAATTGGTTGCAAGCTCTGTGACACCTTTTTTGTTAACGAACCCCGCTGTCAATCTCACAATTGGTTTGGATTCCTCTACAACGATACTATCTGTTTTGAAAATTAAGGAATTCCGAACCGGTCGCGAGAGCAGCCGCGGGGCATCTGTCAATGTGGCGGGCTTGCAAGTTAAGGATATAATGAGGCTTGAGTGGGAAAGCCATGAAGAGGCGTATGAATTTTATAGGAGGTACGTTAGTGTCATGGATTCGGGGTTAGAAAAGTGGACTCCGGAAAAGACTCTGAAGGTACCCTGGTTAGAACAGATTCTTCTGTCATAGAGAAGCTTTAAGGGATGCCAAGGACTACGATAAAGTCGACAGGAGAAGAGCACATAAGTCGGAGACAAGGACAGATTAGAAAGCGAAAATGTCTATGTATCACGACAAAACTGAGCTGACTTGGAAGGTTAGGAAGCTTATAGTGGACCATAATCATGAACTTACAGATGCCGGGTTGGTACACATAATTCCCAACCAGAGAGAGATAACGGATGCTGCCAAAGCTCAAATCGACGGCATGCATGCACACGAGATCTCCACATCCAAGATACTTGGTTACTTGGCTGGGATGGTAGGGGTGGTATTCTTTTCTAGGTTTTCTTAAGAAGGACGCATATAACTATATAGATAAGAATCGTAGAGGAATGGTTCGAGATGGTGATGCGAATGCTGCGATAGTGTATCTTGAAGGAAAGGCCGATGCCGATCTAATGTCCATTGCGAAGTATGACCTAACGAAGGAAGGGCGACATGGAAACCTAGTGTGGGTTAATCGTGCAAGCAGAGTTGATTACCAGTATTTGGCGATGTTTTGGCATTCGACTTAACGTATAGAAAGAACAAGTACAAACGACCAATTTTTATACTCTCTGGATCTAATAATCATAAACAGACCACATTCTTTTGATTTGGTGTTTTGATGGATGAAAGTGTGTCTTCGTATGAGTGGGTTCTTGACAACCTGCTAGAAGTGATGTGCAAGAAGAAACCTTCTGTGGTTGTTATGGATGGGGATAAATCAATGATTAAGGCAATTAAGCAAGTATTTCCCGAAGCTACTCATAGGCTATGTAATTGGAACATTAAGAAGAATGTGACATCGAATGTGAAGGAAGAAGAGTTCTGCAACAGATTTAGGCGGTGGTTATATGCTGACCTTAGTATTGAAGAGTTGGAGATAGAGTGGGATGATGTCATTGAGAGTAACGGGTTTGGGCAATCTATATGGTGGGGGGAAATATCGGAGAAGAGGAAGATGTGGGCAAGTGCATATCTTAAGGATAAGTTATGTGCAGGTTATCGAACAACATCACGGTGCGAAGAAGTTACCACATTCATTTACAAGTACTCAAAGTCCACCCATAGCCTACATGAGTTGGTGCAGAGTTTAGAGCTAGTGGCCAGGGAGTACAGGAACAAGGAGTTACTTCTTCATTTCAATTCCATTTATACGAAACCTGTCTTGACCACGTGCTTGCCAGCAATTTAGAAGAATGAAGCACGTGTTTACATGCGCGAAGTAATTGCTTATGTGAAGTGGGAAATAGAGGGCGCGAGGCTACTAAACTTTGTGAACAAGAACATGGTGCTTAACACGATAGTGTATACTATGGAAGTATATAGCCACCAAGGAGTTAACGTTCTAGCTATCTTCGACAAGAGCATTGGGAAGGTTGATTGCCAGTGCGGGTTTTGGAAGAAAAATGGATATGCTTGTAGGCATATGTTTTATGTCATGAAAGCGGAGCACCTAAAGGAGATTCCTGATAGGCTTGTGCTTAAGCGGGCCACGACAGCGCAATGGTTATTTATACTTGGTGCTCAGCGTTTATTGATGTTCCAGATGGCCATTTCTGGTCTTACTAGTCTTTTCCAGAGGTTGGAGGGGGAGTACAGAGGTTATGCCTAATGACCATCCGAGGAAGCCTAGCAATGTCAATACTCTGAATTGAGAAATGTAGAATGCAGAAGTAAGACATATCTATTTTTATGTGGTTTACTGTTATTGCTGGAACGGATATTTTTGGTTTATTTGTTCTGAGTTGTTTATAATGTTATGAGCATATGTTTAAGGCGAATGATGAAGTGAATGCTTGCCACGTAGGTAAAGAGGGGGATCACTTCAGCGAAAACACCTAGAACCTGTACGAAATGAAGCAATTTGACTCCATCATAATTCAAAAACATGATAGAGATGCAACGTGTAAAGTGAATGTTGAGACAAATTGTTGTGATGTGTTTGATTATGGTGTATGTTTCTTTATGCATGTAATGTTTTTATGTTTTCATTAGAGATACACTATCTCATTGACTTGGAATCTTTTTTTATGTGTGTTTTGTGAGACAATCTCTTATTCCTTATGCTATATGTGTTTTTCTAATTGTTCAGAGTTTATTTAATGGGTCAGAGGGCCAACTTAGTCCGTTTGTGGTTCATATGTTTTTTGAATGACATCTTATTTTGTTAAGAGTTTATTGCATTGGGCAGAGTGCCAACTTGGCCCATTTGTGGTGCACATATTTTTGGCAATGTGATTATTGTGTGTGGGCTGTGTATTTGAAACTCCTTATTTTGTCACCTCTAGATGTTATAAAATCTATTCTCTCATTTCCAAGAACAAGAAAAAAGTATGGAGTTTTTTCTATGAGTGTTATTGTATGGGCTAAATAGTTGGATTTTTTTGTCTTACTAAGTAGACCTTTTTTAAGTCAAAGTTTATTGATTAAGGTTCATGGAGTATTTCTTACATTTTATGAGATACTTCTTTTCCATTATTCTTTTGGCCATAAAGCAAAAAAAGGCACAAGACAACGTATAAGATTCTTCAATCTTGATTTTAAAGGGTGCAGAAAACATAAAAGTAGGGTTACAGTGCAAGAAGGAATAAACGGGGATAGAAATAGATCTTCATTAGATATAGCAAGTACAAATACCTAGAAATAAGATTAGATTGAGCCTTACACCAATATAACATTGTAACAAAGCGACATAGCAAGATAGGAACTAAAGTAATATGCTAATACTTATATATCTATATATAACACGAAACCAGTTAACAAAATACCACCAACTTTTAATAATGATTGGTTTTCTTTAAAGCATTCACTTCTTCTTTTTTGTTGGTGTCATGGGTATATCTGCAAATCATCTAAATATTGATGCTAGTTATTGCGAAGCCAAGTGTGGGTGGAGTTAACATTTTCCTAGGGGGAGATGCATTATGTGCCAATCATTCTCCTATCCCACTCACGAGTTGCTTCTCGCATAACCTGGCGTGCAAGTGAGATGTGGGGACCCATCACCAAATCAAGTTCCAACCTCATCCTTGTTTAGATGTTAACCAATATGAATTATTGGTTAAGGAATGGAACTGTATGTTATGATAGCTCACACGGTTTACGATATTTAACAAAACCTAACACAATGTAAAAACAAAGTTCGGATTGCCTTGAGACCATACCTCTAGATTAAAGTCTTCCCAATACGAAGGTTACATCATCCATCGAATGACCCAAATGCCACAATCATTGCTGTCATAATTTATTTTTTATCAGCCTCTACGGGATTAAAATTTTTCCAAGATCAAAACTTTACATTATGGCAACGGAAATTTACGAGCCATCAGCCTGCTGCCCAACAACGGGTTTCGTTACTTCGTACCATGAAGGGTGTGGTATTATGTGATCCTTTTTTTACCCAGAATCTTTCATCCACAAGCATGGTTTCGATGAAGAAAGACTGTCAAATTTTTCCATACATGATCATGAGAAATATTCTTAATCGGTGAAGAGACTCTAAGTTAATACTTAGATTTAAATAACAACTTAAAAAAAGCAAAATGATCATATTATTATACCATCAGATCACAAAAGTACTTTATTTTTGGGAAGAAAAAATTGTTTTAGAAAATAATGAACAATATTGGAAGATTTATTAGTTACTTCAAATTTATATATAAAAAAAAATTCAGGAATAATTATTGTATTTATTTCTAAATTTTTTCGTTCATTTATTATGAACTATGTTAGTACACTTTTAGCTTACCACATATTTCATCTTATTTGTTCTTGCTTCCCTTTCACTTGGATGTGATGCATGGGCATCATTAAGGGTTTTTTTTTTTCACTAGTTTTTGAATATTTCAGTGGATAATTAGCTTAATATTCAATATAATTAGTTAAATTTTGAATCATATAGATACTTTGAATGTTTTGCTAATTGTTGCAGGAAAATGGAGAAAAGAAGTAAAGAAATTGGAAAAGCTTGAAGAAGAAGAAAACAAAGATCAAAATAGCTCACCCTGGAGGAAAATGCATCACGTTTGGACCATGTCCCAAACGTGGCTCAAACATCATGCATCCACAAGCTCACCAAGGCCACGAATCAAGTCACAAAGTCACGTTTGAGCCACGTTCCCAACGTGGCCCAAACGTGACTAACCTAAGCTCACCAAGCCAAGCTTTCAAGTCCTCTCAACCATGTTTGGACCATGTTCCCCAACATGGGCCAAACGTGAGCCAAGCATCCAAGCCAAGACTAAAACGTAAAGCACCCAAGTGAACCAAGCACCATTCAAGACCACGTTTGAGCCACGTTCCCAACGTGGCCCAAACGTGGGTCATCCAAGGCTCAAACGTGACTCTATTTCTAAATTCAAGCCCAAGCCCAAGTCTCAACCAATGCTACTGCAAGTGTTTTGTAACTCAATTAGGTTTAGTAGTAGTATAAATAGGTTAGAAATTGAGAGATTTTGCACTTTTAGTTACCCTTGTTTCATTTTGTTTTGTTTCACAATTCTCGTAATTAGGATTTCAATGTTTTCTCTCTGCAGCATGTGCAACTAAACACTTTAGAAATTCAGGATGGGGAGCACTGTTCATCCCAGCATATCTGATTAATTCAGGTTTTCTACTTTTCTTCAATTGCAAGCCATGGCTCAATTCAAGCAATTAATTCGTCTGTTCTTCATAAAACAGGAACGAACTTTACTGAGAGGTAAAAATTGTTCTAATTGTTTGAGTTTTTGAGATTGAGAATTTCCTAAACTTAAATGTGATTGGGTTTGTTGCTCACATAGTCATCAGTAACCTAGAGATAGAGAATTGGGATTCTGTGCAATAGTTTGTGATAAATCAATTGGATTAGAGTTAGGTTAAATAAGTGACATTGAATTTGACCTAAAACCACTCTTGATTTGTTACATAATTGAATCTGAAAATTGAATTCACCCTCTGTTTTGATTATTTGGTTAATGGATTAACATCTAATTGAATTAGAGGAAGCTAAAGCACCGTGGTATTACTTGATAAGATTCGGTATACTTGCCGAGTTTAGGGTTACATAAATCCGCATCACCCAGCCTAAACCACCATGTCACATTTGGGCCACGTCCCAAACGTGGCTCATACCATCAGCCTTTAGCCTCCCCACTCCAACATAACTTAGCCTATGCACCCCCCACACTCACGTTTGGGCTACGTCCCATACATGGCTCCAAATGTGAGCCGTGGCCCATGCACGTCTCTGCTACATGCCCATGTACCATGCACCAACCCATGCCCATGCCCTAACCAAGCTTGTCCACCCTCACCCCGTGCCACGTTTGGGCTATGCCCAAAAAGTGGCTGGGACGCCACCCTCCCATCACCAACATGAGCTCCACCATGACCACGTCCGCACCCATGCCTCACCAACGTGCCACACCTAGCTCACCCATGCCAAGCCCTACCATCCTCCCCTCACGTTTGGTGCCACACAACAAACGTGGCCCAAACGTGAGCCTCTCCCTGATCACGTTGCATGCTACGTGATTCCCTCACCAGCATGCCACACTTAGTGCATCCACACTCGAGCCACACTCCCTCTCACATTTGGTGCCACGTTCAAACGTGACCCAAACATGACCCCCTTACCCACCCAAACGTAAACCTCCCCATCACGTAGGGCTTAACCAAGCCCTACACTCACCCACGTGAACCCCAACCCACCAACCATACTAGGTAACTTTCCCACACCTCGCGATACTCGTGCACCCAGCTCGTGACCCCCTGCCCTCCACTCATTCCCTGCAACAATTCACCACCACTCACACTCTGTACTTTGCATGCATTGGTCACATCTTTCACTGCACGCTTGTACCCACCTCACGCATTATCCCATATACATGTCCATATACATGCATCAATTTTTGCTTCAGCCTATGACCACATCCCGAGATCCTATTCAACAAATCCCGTGATCCCCTCCCCCTTCCATAGCCCTCTCAACAACCCACCCAAGCCCCACCAACCACTCACCGCCTTCGAGACTACACCCCCCTCACTCCCTATATATGCCACACTCATACTTTCATCACTCATCACCACAACTACCCTTCTTCCTTTCTTCAGTAACCTTTCCCACTCCCTCCTTTTCTTTTCCGTAGCCACATCAACCTCACTATCACATTCAAACCCCCTCCTCACAGCCATAGACACATACTTACCCACTTCACTTTCTATATCCTCCACCCACGTTTCACAACCCACCATCACGTCTCCCTCTTCCTCCGTAGCCCCCCTAGCCACCTTCCAACATCTCACTTCCATAAGCCCCCCTCTCATTCATCATTTTTATTCTATCATCCATTTATATTTGCATTCCATTTTTGCATCATTTTGCATATACCCTCCATTCCCTTTCGTTGTCTCTGTTTTCCATTTTATTGCTTGGGGACAAGCAATTATTCAAGTTTGGTGTTGGATAGCTCATCTTTTTCGCTATTTGTTTTCTATTTATTTCAGATGGCATCCTCATTAAGGAAAAGAAGACCGGGAAAGGAAATTGCTAGTGATGAAGATTTCGATGCTCATAGGTTCAAGTCCGCATTCCATCAAGGGTTCTATGCTTCATGTGTAGCTTCAAAACCAATCATCCCAAATACAAGATTCAAGCTAGAGGAAGGATAGTTTCCAAAAATTGAGCAACAGATTGAGTTGAGAGGATGGAAAAGGCTTGTAATGCCAAAGAAGAGAATAGGGCAATCAATAGTCAGGGAATTTTACACTAATGCCCGCATCAATCCTAATGAAGATGAAGATCAAGCTCACTTCTACACCTTTGTAAGAGGCGTGGTGGTGAATTTTGGCATGGAGAGCATTAAAGCCGTGCTGAGGCTTGATGCACAGCTTGATTCAGACACAAATTTCAGAAGAAGAATGATCCCAGCCAATCAAGACCTAAACAATGTCATTCAAGATTTATGTGTGCGGGGATCAACTTGGGAATTAGGGGCCAGAAATAATCCTTTATACCTCAAGCCCCGTGACTTACGCCCACTTGCAAGAGGTTGGAACGAATTCATCATTCACAACATCTTGCCAACCACCAACCAATCAAAATACACGGTAAAGAGGGCAGTGCTCATACACTGTATCATTCATGGCCAAGATGTGCGGGTAGAAAAGCTCATAGCAGATGCAATGGCTGATATCGTCAAGAACCTTCACTCAACCAAACCTTCGATGGCATTTCCTAATGTCATTGCACGCTTATGCGAAGCCGCGGGGGTACAATACCAAGCTTCAGGTTCTGATGAGACGGTGCCCAAAGTCAGACACATCACAGCAGTAGTAATGGATAATATCAGATACCCCCTCATCAGCCACCTCCACCTCAGTCTCAACCTCAATAACACTTTGGATAGGAAGAAAATCAAGAGAACGCCAGCCTGTGATGCTCAAATGCCCCAAGATTATGGATGGGGGAGACTTCAAGAAGATATGGCCAACCTTAGGACGACTCAGATAGAGTTTTATGAGAGCATCCTAGCCCAACAAGCTTCCTACAGACTTCGCCTTCGTGATATGGAGGTGAAGCAAAATGATATGTGGACGAAACAGAGTTAGTTCCATAAGGATGTGAGGACTTATCAAGCACAACAACAGGAGTATCAAAGGCAGCAGCAGGAACAGTTCTAACAGTTCTAAGCGGAGCAAGCACAAATGCACAAGGAGTTCACACTACAAAAAATGTGCCTGTTACCGACGGATTTATCAGCAGATTTTTTCATGATTTTCGCCGTTGTCACCGTTACCGACGGAATTACTGGCGGAAAAAAACCGCCGGTAAAAACCTCACCAGTAATTAGTTACCGGCGGAATTTTAAATTCCCCTGGTAATTACCGGCGGATTTTTCCGCCGTAACAAATTTATCGTTGCCAATTTGGGATCGACGTTACCAAAGGAATTACCGGCGGAATTTCCCCCCTAATTCCACCGGTAACGTTAAAATTTCTTTTTTTAAAAAATAAGTATCTAAATTATATTGTAGACCAAAACAGATACAAATTATACCGAATTTAGTTATTAATTCAATTTTACACATGAGCAAATAAGCACACCAATTGAATTCAAACCTGAATTTAATAAAAAATTCAGCAAGATCGGAGGAGGAAGACTCCACATCCATCAATGCATGAGCCACAATTCTAATCTAACAAACTAATTGTCACCAAAAGTATAAGGCTTACACCATAGAATCAACTTTGGTATCTCAACTTAACCAGGACAGAGATTGAATTCACATTATCTCATACAAAATATCAATTGAATAAGAAATTACACCTGACAAGTCCCAGTACTAGAGAAACACTTGATATGTTCCCATTCTTCTTTGTCAAATGGATCTCACAATTGGGAAACCTGCAAATTCAGAAAGAAAGATACAAAATAAGCATGATGTATAGCTTAGACAATGTATGATATCATCATTAGGAAAAAAATATAGTTATCAAATTGTATTCCATTACATAACTCCCTATACAACTCTACCATCTAAGCCTGCAACTTAAAGTACCATTGAGTATGTTTTTTCTATCATTGATTTGCAATAAAAATATATTCGAATGAATAAGTTGAAAGCCTAATAGTTTGTGCACAAAAAGTTTTGCTGCAATGAATTAAGCTTCCTTGAATTCAATTAGCAGGTTGCAAAGCGGTATTTACTAAATTACTGATATTCTAGTAACAATTAATCTTCACTTATTTGTGTTCCATGTCTTTAAGTGCAATGAAATAAGCAAACCACTGCACTAACATTAAATTAAAAGGGCTTTTATCCATTTGTTCCATTAGTGCACTCAAAGAAATGTTCAATATTAGAGTTACAAACTTTTACC
>JASCZI010151773.1:9293-29012 GCA_036250425.1 Stylosanthes scabra | reverse complement strand
TGCCAACCGGTTGATTGTACTCCAGTCTTTCTCATCAATATTATCTGGTTTCTTTTCTTCAATAGCGATGTCTAGACCTTGTTGAAACAAAGAGTCTAGCACTTCGTCTTGCCACATGCCGAAATGACCCGTGCCATCAAATATCTCAACTGCTAACTTTATCTTTGACAGTTGAAATCTCCCCAAAGGATCGGTTGAAAATATTCCACTCGAAGTGGATTTTGTTTCACTTGATGAAGTATCATTTTTTGGTGGATTTGATGCTGCCATTTCAACTCAAATAATAGTATTCAATATAACACAAAACAGAGCCTAGGACGAACCTAAAGCTCTGATACCAATTTGTTGCGGAAACGTGGATAATTTCAATACAAATCAATCCTATGAGCTTTACTATTATAGTAATTCCCAGGACAGATTGGATGAGGCACAATCAAGTCCCACTTAAACCAGGTCTCCTTAGACAGAATTTTATTAACAATAAAATTCCCAGGAAAGGCCGGAGGGGAGAGACCAGTCTCACTAATTTCAACCTCGTTAGACAGAACTACTACCACAGTATTACTCTACAAATTATTTCTACCCAATAACCCACTAACAATATATATTGAATACTAGCAATATAATAAAACACAGATAAATAAATAAATAAACAAATAACAATAAAAGAGAGAAAGGAAAGAACACACCAATTGATAACGGAATTCGGCCAATTTTTGCCTACGTCTCCGGTCAGCACTACTTATTGCTGATCTCTTTAATATGTGAATATATAGAAGAGATTACAATTAATTTTTGGGATGATTAAACTTTATAAACTAAGGTTCTATATATAAGGGGTATAACCCCTTCCCTCTATGTGTACTAGGCGATGTGGGACTAATTGTGCCACCAACGCCACAGCCACAGCTTCTGCATGGGAATTCTGTTTCAGGTTTTGGTTGTAATGTAAATGTGCAATAAGTTTGTATTTTGTGCTGCATGATGTGTCTTTTTATGTTTGATTTGAGGTTGTAGTTCTGTTGTTTCTGTATTTTACCTTATAAATGTATCCAAGTCTTGGTGATATTTTATATATATATTTTATACCTGATCATATATATATTTTATAATTAAAATCAATTAACATCGACGGCTAAAAACACAGAAACACCGGATTCTCAGTTATACCTGATCCGTTTCCACTAGTATTTTGTGATTTTTGTATCTATTCAATCAAGTGTTGTGAAAGTATAATATATAGTCATGCATGCTATTCCATTTCCATTTAGAAAGAAAGTGGTTTCCCATCGTTAATCATTAATCACTTTTGCCATTGACCTGGGAGTCATTGCATAACAACTATTCAACTAACAAGCAAAGATATGTCAATTGCTGGACCACACAATTCCAGATATTTTTTCAGAACAGAAAAGTTCTTGCCATCATGTCTCTACATAAATTAGAATTGGTTTATAAATGTTTTACACACTGAATATCATAATTAATATATTTTCATCTTCTGCACTATTAGACATAGCAAGTTAAGTTATGGCACACACCATTGGCAACACTTGGCTGAAGTTGCTGTTAGCAATAGCACTACTTGTAATTGCCTTGTTGAGTGTTTCTCAAGCTATTGTATTATGTAACTTAAGCACGGACAAGATGGACTTATGCCGGGCCGCGGTTGTCGGCAACAACCCTCGGCCGCCGGACGAGAAGTGCTGCGCGGTTGTTCGCAGCGCCAACCTGCCTTGCCTCTGCAAATACAAGTCGCTTCTTCCAGCACTTGGAATCAACCCAAAATATGTTTTGGCATTGCCTGCTGAATGTGGTGTCCAAACACCTCTACCTCCTTCATGTAGAGGTAAATTAATTAGTCCTTATTATTAATTCTTATATTACGTGTGAAAATTGATTCATCAAGATTCAATAATCTTTGCTTTTAATTAATTTGCAGGCTAATATAATCATTTTAGCAATTCATCATGAAGATTATGTCCGGAGGACTCCATAGCAGCCGCTACTACTATTTTCAGTGTTCTTAATTTCCATCCTCACTTGTCTCTCTGCAGGCCTGTATTATGTAAACAAAGTGTTATTTTTATAAATCAATGAATAAATGTTGCAAAATAAAGGTGTTTGATGTATTAGAATACTTGCATCATTCTTAAATACATTCAAGGTTTCAATTTTTTTTTAAGCAAATATAGTTACAAAAGGAAAGTATAGCTAATCAATAATTTTCAAACCAATAAATCAGTCAATAAAAAACAGAACATCCATAATCACTATTAATAGAATATCCATAATGAAAGTGATAGAACATCTGAAACCTAAAACAACTATCAGCAAACTTTAAAAGAGAACATTTGAAATCTACAAATAAAACATTCAAAATCTAAAAAAATAAAACATCTAATTCAAATTGTTGGCTGATATTAGCTAAATTTTTATTAGTTATCTAGCATTGTTCTTAGAAAAAAGAGTCGACTCAAAACTTTTCTTAAGGGAATGGGACAAATGTTATTTGAGTTACACCTTAAAATTTAATCATAAAACAAATCATTATAGGGTTTTATCTTGTTAATTATATAATTCTTGTAATTTAATCATTTTTGGATCATATATCTATTAAGGTTCAAGTGTGATACTTTATATAATGAGAGATCTATAAATTTAATATCTTTAAAGTTTTAAGTTGGACGAAATATTATCTTTTCATCTTATAATCTCTTAATTTTTTTTTAAAATTTTTCCTAAAATTCTCTTAGTTATTTATATCTATAAAAATATGTTTGTTGATTATAAAATTTAAACTTGATACTTTTTAATTATAGGATGTCAAGTATGCATTATCTTAGCCAATTAATATCACATTTTTAATATTTACTAAATTAAAAAGTGGATTAAATTAAATTAGAACTCCTAATCTAAATTAGTGGTGTCGAATGCTAATGAAAGCAATAGTAAGATAGAATAAAAACTCATATAAAAATATCTAGAATTATCTTTACGTACGTGAAGATCCTAGTTAGTCAAAACCGACTTTATTGAAGATTGAAGTTTCATTTGACACATCGAGCACCATATAGGCATATATAATAGAGAAATAATTTAGACAACTAACATATATTAACGTATTTGAATTAATTTATATGTTTCATTATATATTTTTATATACTTTTTGTTTTTTTGTTTTTAATTTATATATTGAAGTATATTATTTTTATATTATACATACGTAACTATTTTAATTTATTTTAATATTTACAACTTTTAATATTATAAATAAGATATACGTAGATGATGATCATGAACATGTTAAATATTTTTATTTAAATAATTACATATGCTCTAATCTTATTCCTACAATAATAATGAACTAACCAATCAACCCTAATGCTTGGCCACTACTACTTGTAGTATAAACTTGGGTATATCATCATCAAGTTCATGTTCATCAAAGTATGTGGATATCAAATTGGACTCTTCAAGTTCCTCCAACTTAATTTCTTTCTTGTCATTTAATTTGTCCCATCCATTCAAAGACTAATCAAATTACATTTCTCGGACGTCTTCTTTAATTTCTTCGTCCATTATTATTGATTTGTAGAAATGACATGAGGTGACATTGATGATATATATTCATGGTTATTCTACTTAATTTAAGATTTATAATTTTATATAAATAATATCCATAATTATATATTTGTAATATTTACATTATGTATTTAATTTAATATACGTAAATATATATTTATAATATCTAATATTATATATTTAATTTAATAATAGTACCTCATAAATATAAACAAAATTTAAAATAGGAAGATTATGAGATACCAAACTTTTTCCAATTTAATTTATGTTCTTTTCTAGTCTAAACAAATAAAACATACGAATATACGATTACCAATGCTCAAATTAAAGCATTTCTTTAATTTCACGTAGCAAATAAATATCGTAAATAGTGCAGAAGTAGTTGCTAAATATCTCCAATAATCATGCTCATTTAATTTCATTATAGAGAAAAAAAAAACGAAACAACAATAATACCTCTATACATTTTTTTTCTATTTTGATATTTATGTTAAGGCACATTATTTTTATATTATACGTAATTATGTTTCTATGTTATTGTATGTTGTATTTATGTAATTTATAAATTTTTTATACTAATATTTATATTTTATGTATTAAATTATAAATAAAATATATAAAAATAATGCATTAGCAGAATAATACTTAGTCAAGCCAGCTTATATATGAACAGCCCTTGGTTTCCCACTTAATCTTCTTCTGAGACTTAGCTTATTGACTTGGAAGAAGACTTGGGATTATTACGTTGTTAAAGGGTTAGAAAAAGTTCATTTGGACTACGATCGAAAACTGTACTACTATGTGATATATGAACAAGAAATTTATTTGTACACTATTGTCTAAGGAATTTATTGCCATTATCATTAGAAGAATTACACAGATATTTTTTGGTGACTAGAATTACACACATATTGTAAAAATAATAAATAATTGAAAACTTAAAACAAATTGTTTAGTCAAATATGATGACAGTGAGATATACTCCTAACTTAACCCTAAACAGTAGGGAAGGAAGAAGACTCAAACGTACGTGGACGAGGGGCTAAATTAATTTCATTGATGCCTTTAATTTAAATTAAATTACATTTTGTCAATTCAAGAAAATTGTACTATCTTGTAAGGTGAATTATTGTATTAGTCTTTATAATTTTATCGAATTTTTAATTAAATTCTTATTTTTTTTAATTCATATCAAATTTTGTAATTAAGTCTCTGCGATGATAAAATATTAAATGTAACGAAATATTTTATTAAAAAAATGAATATTCCACTAGCACTAAACAAATATACTCTAATATAATATAATATTTTGTTATATTTAACGTTTTTGTCATGATAGTAAACTAATTATAAAATCTGATATGATGTAAGGATCTAATTGAAAGAAAAAAAAAATAATAAGACAAAATTTAAAATTCGATGAAACTATGAAGACTCAACGGAGTAATTTAAACTATCTTTTATTTTCAAATTTGCCTATAAATACTTTATCTTCTTTTCTTCAATTTTCAAATAAGCCTTATACAATACATGCATGATACACTTAACTTGCCACACAAGTAACTTGGAATTAGATTACCAAACAAAACCATCCATCAATGGGGCGTTTGCTTTTGCTGCTATTTCTATTCTACTTTCCATCCTTTTCTTCTTCTTCTTCTTTGCATTCTTTGGAACATTTATGCCATCCCCACCAAAGTTCTGCCTTGCTTCAATTCAAGAACTCTCTCAATCATGTTTTTCAGAGTTCTGGTGGAGATTGTGATCATGTTCATCCCAACACCATAACATGGAGAAACGGGACAGACTGTTGTTCATGGCAAGGAGTCACTTGCAACTCCAAGTCCGGCGACGTGACTGGCCTCGACCTCAGTTGCGCCGGACTTGGAGGTGAAATCCACCCTAACAGCACCCTCTTTCATCTTACTCATCTCCAGAGTCTCAACTTGTCCTCTTGTTCTTTTGAAGGCGATATTCCTCCTCAAATCTCACACCTTTCCAAACTAGTCTCACTTGATCTCTCTTCGAATTTCGACTTAAAATTGGAAGAAACTACCCTCAAGAGGATGGTGAAAAACACAACATCTTTAAGAGAGATTTATTTAGACCGTGTGGATATGTCTTCAATCAACAATCCTTTGTCTTTGATGCAAAACTGGTCTTCCAATTTAGTTACCCTCAGTCTTCCATATACCAAAATAGCAGGGAATTTGACAAGTGATTTGCTTTGTTTTCCAAATCTTCAAGAACTCTATCTTGAAGACAACCATGACATTCAAGTACATGTTCCAAACTTGCATTGCAATAATGCTTCTTTTCTTAGGGTATTAGACCTTTCTGGATGTAAGTTTGAAGGGTCAACAATCCCTTCATCCTTCTCTAACCTCACACACCTCACCTCCTTGGACTTGGAAGGGTCTAATCTCATTGGCCCAATTCCATCATCATCATCACTTTCAAACCTTCACCATCTCTCTTACTTGGATCTTGCATTGAATAACTTCACTGGTTCAATCCCATCCTCACTTTCCAGCCTTCAAAATCTTGCTCACTTGGATCTTCAGTTCAACCAACTCAGTGGCTTCATCCCTTCATCTCTTTCAAGCCTTGAGCATCTCATTTACTTGGACCTGTCCCAGAATAACCTCAGTGGCTTGATCCCTTCATCTCTCTCAAACCTGAAAAATCTCATTCACTTGGATCTTTCACGCAATGGACTTACCGGTTCGATTCCTGATGTACTTGGTGGGCTAACCAAATTGCAGACACTCAATCTCAGGGAGAACAATCTAGGAGGGATGTTACCATCTTCATTGTTCACCTTGAATCGAATCTCCTCATTGGATTGTTCTTTCAACAAAATTGAGGGCTCCCTGCCAAAAAATATAACAGGTTTTTCAAATTTAACCCTGTTAGGTTTGAATGACAACTTACTGAATGCGACAATCCCTTCTTGGTGCTTGTCATTGACATCTTTGACAACTTTATATCTTGAAAATAACAGGTTCACAGGGCATATAGGTTCAATCTCATCCACTTCCTTACAGAATCTTAAGCTATGTGGCAATAAGCTACAAGGAAGTATTCCAGAATCAGTGTTTAACCTGATTAACCTCACTACTTTATGTCTGTCATCAGAAAATTGGAGTGATCCTGTTCATTTTCCACTTTTTTCCAACCTTGAAAACTTGCAAGCCCTTTTTCTTTCAGGTTACAGTTCATTGTTACTAACACCTGAAGCCAATGCCAATTACACATTCCCCAGTTTGGAAGATTTGGTGTTACATTCTAACAACATAACTGGTTTTTCCACATTCTCAGGAAAATTCCCAAGTCTGTTTTTTCTTGATTTGTCCAATAACAACCTTGAAGGGAAAGTCCCCAAATGGATATATGAATCAGATACTTTGATTCATTTGAACCTCTCACAAAACCACTTCACATCAATAGAGCATTTCCCATGGTTTGGCCTCCAACACCTTGATCTTAGTTCGAACTCGATGACCGGCGAAATCTTGTCCATCTTTTGCAATGTTAGTACCCTAGAGGTTGTCAATTTGTCCTACAACAATTTCACAGGAACCATTCCAGAATGCCTATCATCATCACTTCAAGTTTTGGATCTTCAGATGAACAGATTCTATGGCACTTTGCCAAGTAGCCTTTCAATGAACAAACAGCTTGCCACTCTCAATCTCTATGGGAACAAATTGCAAGGCCAAATGCCAAAATCTTGGTCCAATTTCACACAGTTAGAGGTTCTAAACCTTGGAAGCAATGCATTAGAGGATACTTTTCCATATTGGCTTCAGAATCTGCCTTCTTTGAAGGTACTGGTTTTAAGAGCCAATAAGTTTTATGGCCCTATTCCTAGCTTGAAGACAAAGAATCCATTTCCCAGTTTGATTATCTGTGATCTGTCAAGAAATGGCTTCACTGGTCCATTACCAAAATCTTTCATAGAAAATTTTCAAGCCATGAAGCACAATCAAGCTGAAGTCAAAAAGGATTTGGGCTACATCAATTTCCTCTTTCCAATGATATTTGGCAACATCCAACCAGAATACTACAATTCTGTGGCAGAAACAATCAAAGGGATCAGCATCACTTTCTCAAGGATTCCAATGATCTTTGTGATCATTGATTTGTCAGGAAACAAATTCGAAGGCGAAATTCCGCAGGTCATTGGAGAGCTTCATGCTGTCATAGCACTCAACCTTTCCCACAACAGTTTCACTGGTCATGTTCCTAGATCCATAGGAAACTTGAGAAACCTTGAATCGTTGGATCTCTCCTCAAATAAGCTCACTGGTGAAATTCCTATGGAGTTAACCAACTTGATCTATCTTGAAGTGTTGAAACTCTCCAACAACCAACTTGTGGGACCAATACCTCAAGGGAAACAATTTGATACATTTTCAAATGATTCATATGAGGGAAACAAGGGCTTGTGTGGATTTCCATTGCCAATACAATGCATTAATGATGCTACACAAAAACCTATAACATCTCCCACTACCTTTGATGCTGAAGACAAATTTGGATTTGGTTGGAAACCAGTGGCAATAGGATATGCTTGTGGAACAGTGCTTGGAATTGGCTTGGGAAGTTGTGTTTTCTGGATTGGAAAGCCTCAATGGCTTGTCATAATCTTTGGAGGTACAACAAGAAGGATCAAAAGGAGGAGCCGTGGAAATCGCCATGCAAGAACAACTTAGTGCTGACAACTTCTTGAGGCTGTGATTTTCATTTTCGTTCTTGTTATATATATATATATATACATATATATTTGTAAGTGTGTTGTTGTTACATATATACAATAATTTTGCAGTAAATTATGTTTTTATAGAGGTACAACGCCCTCCCATGTATTATATTTTTCTGTTTTCACTTTTCATGCAAATTCAACTGTCTAGTGTTCCATAACCAAGCACACACCTGTAAATACCTTAAGCCATCATCAACTCAAAGAAGAGAAGCTAATGGTTATACAAGCAGATATTAGTATATTAGATGAGAAGTTGAACATGAAAAAGGGAAACTAAGAAGCAGTAGTTTTGACAATAAAGCTGGATTTCTAACTTAATGTTTTTGGTAGAGAAAAAGGAAAAGCATGAGACATATGACACTTGCATGCATTTGTGACTTGGAAACATGACAGAGTATATATCTGTTTGTATAACAATTAGCTTCTCTGCTTTGAGTTGATGGCTTAGACTTAGTATATATTAAATAGAGAAATATATCAGTTAGGATATTGATAAATATGTGTGCTTGGTTAATTATTAGTTGAGATATTATATTAAACAGTAGAATGAAGTGGAAACTAACATGTAGTGTTATTGAATTTGCATCATATATAGGTAACAACACACTTACAAAAATATAACAAGACTTGCACACATTTAATAAAATAAAACAGCAAAAGAAAAGGCAAAGCACCAATAACCAAATCTGAAAAAAACTTCCCAAGAAGTTGTGATCACTAAGTTGTTCTTGCACGGCGGTTTCTATGGCTTCTTCTTTTGATCCTTGTTGTTGTACCTCCAAAGATGATGACAAGCCATTCAGGCTTTCCAATCCAGAAAACACACCATCCCAATCCAATTCCAAGCACCGTTCCACATGCATAGCCTATTGCCACTGGTTTCCAACCAAATCCAAACTTGCTTGAGCCTCTGAAGATGGGATTGCTGTTGAGGGACATTATTGTTGCATTGAATTGACAATGGAAATCCACATAGCCCCTTGTTTGCTTCATAGGAATCGTTTGAAAATGTATCAAACTGCTTTCCTCTAGGTATTGACCCCTCAAGATGGTTGCTAGAAAGATTCAAGACTTCAAGAGTGTTCAGATTGGTCAATTCAGTAGGAATTTCCCCAACAAGCATATTCGAGGAGAGGTCCAGTGATTCCAGATTTTTCAAATTTTCCAAAGAGCGGGGAATAGGACCGTTGAGGTTATTATGTGAAAGATTGAGGCCAATGAGTGCAAGAAGCTCTCCAAAATCATCAGGAATCTCTCCTTCAAATCTGTTACTTGATAAATCAATACTTACAAGAACTTTTGGAATCTTCTCAAAATTGGTTGTAAGCCCTTTAATTGTTGCAGTGACAGAATCATCGTATTCTAGGTAAAGGTTGTGTATCATAAAGGAATACAAACTATGGATGTAATAGAAACTTCTTGGCACTTGTGCTCCAACAACAATCTTCATGGCTTGGAAACTTTTTATGTAGGCAATTGGTAATTGGCCACTGAAGTTATTGGCTGAGATATCAAAAATAATTATATTTGGAAACATATCTTTGGTTTTCAAGCTGACTATTATTGGCCCATACAACTTATTGGATCCTAAACCTAGTACTTGCAAATGCTGTAAACTTTGAAGCCAATGTGGAAATGTATCCTCTAAAAGGGTGGAAGGGTAAGTATCTTTTAAAAGCGGGAAAACTTGTTCTGATAAAATCAGTGCTGAATAATCTGCTTATGTATTACTTATCCCTCTTCAAGATGCCGAAAACAGTGGCAAAAAGGATAGCGTCAATCCAATCGCGCTTCTTCTGGGGAAAGGGTGATGGTAGTAGAGGGTTGCCGACGATAAAATGGAGTGTTGTCCAAAAACCAAAGAGGTTGGGAGAATTGGGTGTGGGGGATGCGACATTGCGAAATATGGCGTTACTTTTTAAATGGTGGTGGCGGTTTAACAAAGAGGAATGCCCCTTGTGGAAAAGTATCGTGTGCTCGTGCAATAAGCTGGATGGGAGCTTACCACTAGAGGAGCAGCGTAACAATGCGAGAGGAGGTGTTTGGGCGGGTATACTAGAAATTAGAAGGAATGAAAGAGGGTTATTCAATCTGTTTACTGTTGGTTTGCAAATGCAAGTAGGAAATGGTGCCAACACTAAGTTTTGGCATGATCTTTGGCTAAAGGAAGGAAGATTGAAGGTGGTGTACCCACAACTATTCCGAGCAGCAATGGAAAAGGATATCAGAATATCGGAATGCGGTAAGTGGGACGGGTTAATGTGGAGATGGAGTATTGAATGGAGGTGGCCATTGCGTGAATGGGAGGAATGTGAACTGCAAGCCTTGCACGCGATTTTGACTTGAGTAAGTATCAACAGAGATGAGGCGGATATACTTGTTTGGAGGTATGACAGAAATGGTACGTATACTGTAAAATCCTTCTTACATTCCGTCTGTTCTTCTGGCATGTCTGAATTGGAATCAAATATGCTTAGTTATACAAGGAAACTTTGGAAAGGCCTAGTGCCTCCAAGGGTGTAGTTGTTGGGTTGGTTCATTATCCTAGAAAAACTCAATACTAGGGATAGGTTATGCAAGATTGGTTTAATTGATCAGGAGAATGCTAAATGTGTTATTTGTGGAGTGGAAACGGAGTCTGTGTACCACTTATTTTTTGCGTGCAAACATGTGATGGAAATTTGGGATGAGATATTGTCTTTTTCGGGGCTGAAATGGGTATGGCCGGGAAATGCTAGAGAGTGCTTCGAGTCGTGGATGGAGGTGAGGGTGGGGCGGGAGTTGAGAAGCTTCTGGATGATTACCTTCTTCACAGTGGAATGGTGCGTATGGCTTAAAAGAAATGAAATCATTTTTAAAGGAGGGGTTTGGGACTTAGATAGCATGAAGGGTGAAGTATCCAGGCGTGTGTTATCTTGGAATAAAGAATGGGAGGAAAGGAAGAAGAATAACATTTTGGGTATGGTCTGATGTGTGATACCTCAAATTCGAGACTTTTGATTTGTTGTAATTTTATGTTTTTGTTTCTTTCCTTGTTTTGATTACCTATGAACTATCAAAAAAAAAAAAAAAAAAAAATCAACCTGAAGCAGATGCAATTGTAACAAGTTGGTAAACTGGAAACTGGCATTGGTTTCAGAACCTAATGACAATGAATTAAAACCTGAAAGAGAAAGAACTTCAAGGTTCTGAAGCTTGGAAAAAAGTGGAAAGTGGAGAGAACCACTCCAATTGCCTGACAAACATAAGTAAGTTAGGTTCACAAGGTTATACACCGAGTCTGGAACATTTCCTTGTAACTTATTCCCGCATAAATATAGATTTTGCAAGGAATGTGATGAGATTGCACTCATATGTCCTGTAAACTGATTATTTGATAGATCTAAGGTTGTCAAAACTGGTAAAGAGAAACACCAAGCTGGAATTGTCCCATTTAGCAAGTTATCGCTTAAAAGCAATTCACTCAAACTTGAAAAACCTACTATTTTGTTTGGTAGAGTCCCCTCAAACTTATTATGAGAACAATCCAATCGAGAGATTCGAGTTAAGTTAGCTAATGAAGATAGCAATAACTTTCCCCCTAGATTGTTATCCCTAAGACTGAGTGCTTGTAATTTGGTTAGTTGGCTAAGTACTTTTGGGAATTGACCACTAAACTTATTGTATGAAAGGTCCAAGTAAGTGAGATGTTGAAGATTTGAGAGAAATGATGGGATTGAACCATTGAGTTCACTTGAAGACAAGTACAAAGAAATTAGATGTGTGAGGTTAGAAAAGGAAGAAGGGATTTGTGATCCTGTGAATTGGCATGCTGAAAGATCCAAGACACTAAGAAGAGATGTGCTACCATTTAGCTTTGGAACATAGACTTGAATGTTCTCATTTCCTCGTAGATTGAGTTCATGAAGATTGGGTAAATAAAGAATGTGACTTGTCAAGTCTCCCTTTAATCCAGTATTGGGAAGACTAAGAGTAGTAACCAAGGAGGAAGACATGTTAGCAATCAAAGACAAAGGACTTGCTATTGTAGACATGTTTGTACCATCCAACACAATCTCACGTAAAGCTTTGCAACAGGCTCTTCAAAGTGGTTTCTTTCCAGTTCAAACCATCATTGAAAGAGAGATCAAGTGATTGTAATTTGGAAAGGTGTGAGATTTGGGATGGAATATCACCTTCAAAATCACAATCAGACAAGTTGAGATGTGTGAGACTCATAAACCCACCAAACTGAGATGGCAATTCAGACCCATAGATATCATTGTAAGCAAAGCTAAGTGTATGGAGATGAGTAAGGTGGAAAAGAGTGCTGTTAGGATGGATATTACCTACAAGTCCACTGCAACTGAGATCGAGGCCAATCACGTGACTAGACACAGAATCACACGTGACACCCATCCATGAGCAGCAATCTGTCCCATGTTTCCACGTCCTCATCTTTGGATAAACATGGGGGCAGAGCTCAGCATAAGCATAATAATAATCATCATAAAAGGTAGTGTTAATAGTGAGTTCTGTCTTGAAGTGAAGCAAGGCAGAGGTCTCCTCTGGATGACATGAATGTGAAGACAAACATGCAGAAAAGTGGAACAACATAAACATATGAACACACAACACCACTCTAATAAAACACCCCATTGGTTTGATTATTATTATTGTGACACAACAAGCTAAGTGTATATTTATGTGTGTATTGGTATTGGCATGGCACTCATGAATCAAGATGCTTCTATTTATATTGGAATTTCAAGCACCTACATAACCAAGCAATATGCATGATTTCTACATTAAAAGCTACAGCTAGTCAGCTACCAATAATGTTGATACTATTCCAATCTATCATTTTCTTTTTCTCCAACAAGACTAATTCACAATGTAAGTTAAAACTTTTATTGGAAAGGAAGTTGATCAAATTAATCAATTTATAATCTTTGTATCTCCTTCATAAATGTTAAATTATATAAATTTATTTTTATTAAAGATATAATAATTCATATATATTATCTCTTCCTATAATTTAATCTTTTAGAAAATGTGATTTCATGAAAATTTTTTATGTGAAATTATATAATTAATTCGTCACAATCAATGATACATCAAAGACTATTCAAATGAACCATTTTTTCCAGCCCTTAAACAACGTAATAATCCCAAGTCTTCCCATCTCCCCAAGTCATCGATGTAAGTTTGTGGCTAACAATAATAATGCATATTCTTTTTTAAATAAATCTTTTTCGATCAATTAATTATTTGAACTAAAAGAAAACCAATAATTTAATATATACTTCCAAATCTAATATCAAATTAATAATTAAGAAACATACATCTTATTAGGTTTTTATATATATTTTTTTTATGTCATCACATTTCATAATTGAATAGCGTTGATTTAATTTAAAAAATTAGCTCAGAACGAAGATAAAAGAATATTAAATTTATAATCTTAAAAAATTTAAATAAACGAACAATTTACATTCATATTCATTAAGACCTAATTAAGGAATAAATTGAGACGGAGATATTATTATAATTATTATTATTATTATTATTATTATTATTATTATTATTATTATTATTATTATTATTATTATTATACAAAAATGTTTTATATGTGGAAATTAATGGGCATAGCAAATACAAAAGAAGTCCAAGACAAAAAAAGGGACACCATGTCAACATAGAGAGGTCCACGTAAATGAATGGAAACTACATAGAAAAATAATAGCTAACACATGTTTTATGGATAAAAGAAAAAAGAAAAAACCTAACATATGCCATATGATAAAGTTACTAATAACTAAAAGAAAATTATAAAAAAAATGTAAAATTTAAGTTTTGAAACATTTATTATATATTTATTAAAATAAAAAGTTTAAATTTTCTACTAATAATAGTACTATTATGGGCTGTTATTAACATGTTACCTAAACCCTAATTTCATTTCATTAATCTTTGAATGAGTCAAATGAGAAAAAAAGAGACAGAGTGATGACTAGCAAGTCAAAGTTCTTATTATCAATTGAATACAATGCGTTCTGAAAAAAATTGCTATAAAAACAATGGAAATGAAATTATTTATAACAAAAAATAATTTTAATGCAATTGTTCTTATATTTTAATTATCTATTACTATATTTAATTATGTAATAAGAAAATTAAATTGGAAATACTCTTCGGAGCAAGTTCATAAAAACATTATAAGAGTAGTGATATATATCAAAATTATATAGTAAAAACTCTACATTTTTTTATTATTATTGAAAGTTTATTTAGAAAATAAAAGAATATTATGTAAAACTAAAATTTCTAAGTTAAAAATATTGAAGACCAAATTTAAATATTCGGTGATCACATCAGTATTATTTAAATATTATTTAAACTTTCTAATTTGAATATTATTACACTGATTTTGTATGTATCCCAGAAAATTAAATACCACGTTATTACACACTTCAAATGTACAATTTTTCTAGCCCTTTAATTTCCTCAATGCATGCTTTGACTGCTTGACTCTGGTGATTGTTGAACTGTTACAAATAAACATAACAATATAAGTATTATTTATAAAATAATATCTAGTACGTACTACTCTAAAAAGAAAATTTTGATTTTAATTAACTCTTAATCTTTTAGGATCATTCCCACATTGCTTCCACGTTTATTGGGTAATAATATTTATCACTACTCTTATTTTTAAAAGATAATAAAAATAAAAATAAAATATGTAGACACTTTACTATAATAAAATCCTGTGTTATTTTTATCAAAACAAATTGTGTATTGAATAATGATATACATACTCTCACAAGTCACGACAACTGTTTCTCATTTCATGAAATTATTATTTTCCAACCCATGCATCCATGACGCTATTTTCACCCTATGTCGTAGTTTCCATTCATTTACATAAAAGTGTTAACGTTAAAAAACGATTTATTTTCAAAAATTTCTTACATTTTTGTTTCCTAAAAATTCATCTATATATATTACAATTTTTTTAAAAGAATAATAGTGGACGCATCCTAATTAAATAGTTATTTAATATTCTTATTTTCAATAAAATTCAATTATATATATATATATATAATTCCAGTAAAGGCGTTAGAAAAATCTTAAAAAGTAAATAATCAGTGTAGAGATTGCATTCCTGCTTTGATTTTAATTTTTCTGTGTTTGCCTATAATTAATCTTGTTTTGTGAACTATTGTAATATTTGTCTTCTTTATTTTGGAATGTGCCCTTTCTTTCGGAGGGAGTTAACTATAAAAAAAAAAAAAAAAAATTACCTTCCCTACTATGCATCTGGCGTCTGCATGCTTTTGCATGACTTAGAGCTTCTACTTTGTTTTAATTTATTTTCTGCTTTCTTTTTGGATTGTCCCATTGTCACTGACCAAACAATCGCACTTTTTTAAACCATCCATCATCACATTATTTTCGCTTGCTTCTAATAATTCTCGATATGGACCCATTCTCAAACAAAATATAGTTATTGGTTTTGATATTCGATTTAGAATTAATCTACGTATATTCAATATTATAAATAAGATGTATAAAGATATACAGTGATACATGTAGTATTATCGTTCGATTTATATAGGCACAACGCCCATTGATTAGCAACTTTGTCAAAGATATATAACACGTACATGCATTAGAAAGCATTTCTAGTATTACATTCAGTAACGGCCAAAAATACCGAAATATTGGATTATATATATATAAAAAATTAAGATCGAAAGTTAAAAATACTGAAACACTCTCCATAAATTAACGAACGTATATATGTCATGCAGCAGTAATTTGAACAAGTAGTTCTTTCTTAGTCATGCCAATAAAGAAAAAGATAAAAAGAAAAAGGAAAAGAGAAGTTGTTGCTCAGTCAAAGTTACTTTTGGTATTGCACTTTAAGAAGCGGAAAGCACTTTAAACATTTTGATTGATCTTAATCAATTATTTAATCAGACCACTTACTTAGATTTGCTCTTTATATATAGTTATATACACTTATCTGCATGTTGTTCCACTTTTCAAGCGGAGAGCTCTGCTTTGCTTCACATGTTGTGTGTTCATGTGTTAAAGTAGTGCCCAAATGGATACATGATATACATTCATTAATAAGTTTGAATCTCTCACACAACTCTTTGACATCAATAGGTAACCAGTTCCCATGGTATCAACTTCAATTCCTTGATCTTAGTTTCAACTCAATGGTGGATGACATTTCTTCCTTCTTTCCTAATGCAAACTCTTTGACTGATATCAACTTGTCCCACAACAATTTCAGAGGAACATTTCCAAAATGTTTGGCTAATGGCTCACTCCTTAGAACTTTGGATATACAAATGAACAAACTTCATGGCAAAGTACCAGATACCTTTAGCCACGATCTTCAAGCGCTTAATGTCAATGGCAACCAGTTCCAAGGTTTATTGCCAAGAACTTTGTCCAATTGCATAGGTCTTGTGGATGTGAATCTTGGCAACAATCAATTTGAGTATACATTTCCGAATTGGCTTCAGAATCTAACAGCATTGGAAATATTGGTCTTACGAGGCAATAAGTTGTACGGTCCCATTGTTGAGTTAAAATCTGAATATAAATTTCCCAGTTTGATTATTTTTGACATATCATGCAATAACTTTAGTGGCTTATTACCAAAAGTATACATACAAAGTTTTGAAGCCATGAAGATTCTTGATGAGAAAGTGCATGATTCGAATTATTACATTCGAACGGGTGGGAGTATCGGTGGCGATGGAGGGGGCATGGTTGTACCCAGATATGATGATTCTGTATCTGCAACAATTAAAGGAGCCAATACCCCTTTTGCAAAAATTCCAACAGTCTTTGTCATCATTGATTTGTCAGAAAACAAATTTGAAGGAGACATTCCAGATGTTATTGGAGAGCTTCAAGGACTCAGAGACCTCAACCTTTCACACAACAGACTTGTTGGTCATATTCCCTACTCTTTGGGAAATTTGACATATCTGGAATCATTGGATCTCTCTTCAAATATGCTTACTGGGGAAATTCCATCCGAACTGACCAATCTAAACTTTCTTGAAGCCTTGAATGTTTCTCAAAACCAACTGGTGGGATCAATTCCTCAAGGAAAACAGTTTGATACATTTTCAAACGATTCCTATATGGGAAACATGGGACTATGTGGATTTCCATTGTCAATTCAGTGCAACAGTGGTGTCCCTCCACCGCAATATCCACCTCCTGAGGGTGAAGACAAATTTGGATTTGGTTGGAAACCAGTGGCAATAGGATATGCGTGTGGAACTGTGCTTTGAATTGGATTGGGATGGTTTGTTTTCTGGATTGGAAAGCCTGAATGGCTTGTCATCATCTTTGATGGTAAATGGATCAAAAGGAGGGCAAGAATAACTTTTTTCAGCTTTGGGTTGTAATGTAAATGTGTAATAATTAATTAAAGTTTATGTTGTGTGTCTTGTCTTGTTGTGGTTTTTATGTTTCGTTTGAATTGATGTTGTACTTTTATTTTACTTTTATGCATGTCTGCAAGTCTTGATAATATTTACCGTAAGTACTTGTTCTGTGGTTGTAAGAAATGTTATTGCAAGCAAATTCTGTTGAATATGAGTGTTCCTTATTGCTTCCCTCTAAATTACATTAATCTATATCTCAAGTTCTTACCTAATCTGTTTCTCTAATCTATTTTAAAATAATTAAGCCCACAAATTAAAATAGATAACCTATAATTTATACTAGTCTGAGACCCGCGCTGTCGCGTCTGGTTGCCAAAACTGCTTTGATTGACTTGCTTCAATGGGCTACTAATTGGCCATTGATATTTATAACAGCATTAATTATAGCCCATTGTATTACATAATAGAAATATGTATCAGTACATTGACCAATATTCTTAAGTTTATGAAAAAAAATTTTAGAACCAAAAAAAGTTATAATTTAACACTACTTATTATTTTACAGCTATACAATCAATAAGTATTCGAAGTCAACTTTAATCTAAATATTGTTATATTAACTTTAGTAGTAAAGTAGTAAACTAAAATGAATACTAAAAAGAAGCTAAATCAGTAACTAAACCAAAATATATAATCTTCCTTCAATGAGTTATAGCATTTGTTATTTATTTTCATGCAAGAATAATACAATGATATTTTTTCTAATATATAATTAAGAAAAAGTATAAATTACTTAAGAAATATTAAATCCATAAAGCAGTTAAAGAGAGTTCTAATGTTGAGTATATCCTAAAAGGAAATAAAATTCTTCTTTAAGAACTCATAGTTGTTAATAAATTATACACTAAGTGGATAAGTCGATAACCATGTTGTCGAAAGTTTTTATATATTTTAGAACACATAGACTTAAGCCATTTATGTAAAGAATGAACTCATAGAACAATTTAAAACAAAAGTAAATATTATGTTGGAAAGTATTGGATGTTTTCCCTTCCATCCAATATTGACTAAAAATAAAATCTCACATATAATATCAATCCGAATAGACGATACTGAAATTTAAGACCCAGTTCAACTGTTCAAACTTAACTTTCAGACTTGGTTATAGACTTATAGTTACATGATAAAAAAAATTTGATGGTTAAATAAATAATCCAATTGAGTCCCTTTTATTATATGATTTGACAAATAATAGAACGATTCAATGAGCTAACAATTACCCAATTCAATCCCTTCATCGATGTCATAGTACCTTTTTTTTACAACATGCACTGTATTATACAATTCTATAAATTTACACATATAGTCATTTTTTATTCACAATGACATAGAAGAGAACAAAAGAAAAACAGAGATATACATTTCCAAATTTTCACTTCTTTTATTCCCTTTTCAGTTTTTCTATTTTTCCCTTCCATTTTGTTAACAACCTTATCCAGCTACAAAAAGAAAAAAAAATAAATTAATACACCAATTAGTGTTAGATTAATCCATATAATTTCTATAAAGCACTTATTAAATCAAACATAACACATGATATAATTCTTCCTTGGCAAAGATAATCTTCTTGAGCATCACTCAACGGAATCAGTGGTTTCCTATGTCATTTCAACCTTCAAAATTTCAAATGGTGCTAAAAAAATGAAGAACAGCAAAATGCAGAACATTATTAATTACAAATGGTGCTAAAAAATTCCAAATGGTGATAAAAAAATGGTGCTAAATTATTATATAAGTCTAATACTTAAAATTGAAAAAATATATCTAATGTTAATTAGATAAAAATATTGACAAATTTTGATGGTTTAATTTGTTGTGTATATGAAGGAATTGGGATAGTTTCGATATCATATGCATTGGCTTCAGGGGGATGGCTAAGCATATCACTGCTGTTTCTGATAGCAA
>JASCZI010151772.1:15668-29030 GCA_036250425.1 Stylosanthes scabra | reverse complement strand
AATTATCAGAGCTTCGTGCTGATAACGTGTTATAGAACTGAAGCTATAATAACATTAAAGCTATAGAAGATATAATAATAGAAAAGGGAGAGAGAGAACTATAGAGTAAGAATACGAAATTCTTATTGATGTCTGGATATGAAAAACTTATGAAATCATAGCCCTATTTATAGTAAAAGATTTACTATTACATGAAAAAGAATAAACGGTTATGATTCATTTACTATGCAATATAGTAACTTGATTTGAAATGGACGACCATGATTTATTGGGTTACTATGCAGCATAGTGCTGCATAGTGCCGACAGCTGCTGACACCAATAATTCATAACAATTTGAACTATTCTTGCTTTTATTTTATCTTGTTTTTTATCGATCATTTTTAATACCAATAGCAAAAAAATATATAAAAGAAATACACGATTTTAAATAGTAAATACGTAGTTGGGTGATTGGAAGACATCTATAGAAATAAAAAATATGGAATAATTCCTGCTGTTTGTACTTTGTAGAAAGCAGAGGGGCAATGTAATGGTGGTAGATAATGGCTAGTTAAATAGTAATGTATAGAAAGAAAGCCAAAAGAGGGTATAGTAGGGCATGCATTCAAGAAAGAATGAGGGGAAGAGGTTGCACGTGGTCCCAACACAGTATTTATCATTAACATTTCACAGGGTAACCCCCTCTTCCTATTTCAGCAACTTCTTCCCTCTTCAGCTTCTTTTGTCTTCTCCATTTTAATTCCTTAATTAACTTGTTTTTATAAGATTTATTCATTTCACCAACATATAGTGTACTACTTCCATCAAGAGTATGTTCAATAATATAGATTTTATATATTTAGTTTGGTATAGCATCATTAATTATGCTATATACACTATAAGTAAAGTGTTTCTTTGTTACTACATAATAGCCTTCTTTTTTAAAAAAAGAATTTAAGAATGTCTCTTTATAATAAGACTTAAATGGTAATTGAGCCAAACATCTTTTTTATGATAAAAGAAAAAAAAATTCGAATTCTTGAATTCCCAGCTAGATTATTATAGCTAAAAACATATACAACTAAATTTATCGGTATATAAATAAACCGTTAAAATTAATCATCAAATTAGTAACTTACATATATACAATATACAATAAAAAAAGTATGAAATAACATATACACACAAACACAACTATATGATAATGAATTCGAGTCTCTATTTATAGTAATATATTTCCTGTTCAGTGTATGTATCAGTTTTACTTAATCCTATATATATTTATTCTATCTTTGTTGTTTCATTGAATGATAATACGTACGGTATATGTCAGTTAAATTTTTTTTATTAGTATTTCACATAGATCCATTCGTCACGAAATTATTATATGTTAGATATATATTAAAAATTAATTATTAAATCAGTTAAATATAAATAATATCTTTTATAACAATTAAAAAATAACGAGCAGGCATAGCACTAGATGTAATTCATAATTTAACATTTTTTATGGCAGCGACGTAATCATAAATACTACGGGCCGAGTAACAAAACTAACAGAAAACATATATTACAATTAAAATGTATATTTTCCAACAGTATAAATTAGGTAAATTATACTTCAATACACTGGCATATTTTCTAACTTGTATTTTTATTAATAAATATTAAATATCCCTTGATCATATTCATATACCAATAATTTTGAAAACTTGGAAAAGTTAAAACATGCGTATGGCCTCAAAAGAACAAATCTAGCTAAAACTCTAGTAATTTAATAATGTTAAAGAAAAAATTATAATTTTCAAGTACTCTAATTTCGCCCTTCAAAAGTGAATAAGATGACAGCGTTTTCACTTTATAATACTAAAAGTCAATTTAAAAAGCATCTTACATATAATTCCATTGACTCCAAAAGGAAAAGCTAAACCTAAATTACTTTGCTTTTTCCTTTAAAGATTTTCAACAGAACGAAAGTTCCCTTGCATGTTCGGTTGTTCCAATAGGGGAATATAGACGTCTAGTTGCTTTAAGGTTTAGTTAACATGCTCCAAAATCCAAATCGATTGAGATTTTTATTTTTTAATTATGTACTTCTATACCACAATACTAACAAAAAAAAGAATTAAAATTACACAGCTAACATACATTAATGTGTATATTATGATTATTGAAGGAGAGGAAAATGAAAGAAAAAGGTACTGTAAGTCTGTAACCCCCACTAGGGTGCTGACACTGCACCCTCCCCGTCTCGTGTTAAAAGTATGTGCGTCTTTAGAGGCTTGTGTGCGTTTGTTAGCGTTGAGAGGGACGACTGCATCCATTCAACTCTGGCACTGAAAAACATGGCGTGTGTTGTGTGCTTTTTCTTTTTTCTTGTATTTATTATGAAATGCATTCATATATATTCAGTGAAAATGACCCTCCATCTTTCACCAGTCACCACCCCCTCTCTATTCCTCCCTCATTAAATTCGACCTCAAAAGGGAGATATACCCCCCTCTCTCCCTTGGAACCTATGCACAAAAAATGGTCCCCGGCCCCAACCCTCACTGCTATCATTCACCCAGATGAATGTCACATGTCTCCTTCAATAATCCTTTCTTTATTTTTCTTTCTTCAAATAAAAACAATTCTACTCCTTTCATTTTTTTAATTCCCTCCTCATCACATCCCTGCATTGCCTCTTCTAATGTATAATCCGTATAATGCATATTGATATTTTCATAATTGAATAAGAAAAAGAATAAATGCAGTGCTCGCAATTAATATCTGGAAAGTCACTTTAGACATGCCAACAGTAAACTATTACTACACTGCAATATATAATAATAATTAAAAAACTATTACAAGCTAGGTTTGACATATGTAAAAGTAAAGTTAACTTGCATTGTCATGATCTTTAATTCTTTTAGTTTTTTTTTATTATTGTTTTTCAATGTAAGAAATGAAGGATGAATATGTCAAATGAGCAAAACAAGTTACAGCTTACAACTACTCACGACCTTTAATCAAACCTTGTCAGTACTCAAACTCCTAAACGAACACTGCATCTCATTTTGATAACAACACAATATTAATAAAGAATATGAACTTTCTCTCTAAATCATACAACAGATTTCCAGCCAGCCAAGAGTAAAAATTAAAGAGAATAGAAAAAGAAGAAAACCAGCATGACTACCTGTAAACTTTTTTTCCTGCAATAATATCATCTTTTCTTTTCTTTAATTTCTAAGCAGCACACCTAATATATATTATGTGAGTGACTATTCTGCTTCACCATCATCAGTGTTATTTGCTGATGACATGTAACTCACTACAATGGAGGTCTCTTCAGATGGAAAGCCAACCCCATTATTATTGTTGGAAGAGTGAAAGTTTTGCTTGCAAGCATGGCATGTGATCTCCATGAGAGTAGAAGTCATCTTCTTGATGGCTTGCTTCCTCAAAGCTTCAGCCTTTCCAAGCTCAGCTTGTGCTTGCTTCCTTATCCTCTTTGCATTCTCAAACTCAAGCTCAGCTATCTCAGTCTGGCGTTTCGCTTCTCTCCTTGCCTCTTCTGCATAGGCCTTTTCCGCCATTGCCAACTTAATCTCCTCTCCAGCACACTCCTTCAACCTTGCGACTTCCAATACATTATTGTTCCTTTCTTCTTCAATACCCCTCCCATTGACAGCACCACCGCATGAACCTATTGCGAGTCTCAAGCGTGTCTCTTGGTTTTGATGAGAGTTTATTGAAGAGGGTAAGAGCTGAAGTTCCAAGTTGTGAGTATTACTGTTGCTGTGAAGAATGTCTGAAGATGGTTGTGGTGGTTGATCGGGTGGTTTTGGTAGTGGAAGTCCTTGATGCAGTGAAGGAGGTAGGGTAAAATTAGCGTCACTGGATGGACTTGTGCTTGAAGCTGTTCTTGATGAGCATGCTGGTTGCAGTGGTTGCATCTCTGGTCGATGCTGCTGCCTCACAGTGCACGCATCTTGGTGTTCTATGAAACTCTCCACCCTGAAATAATATTCCATTTCTTTTCATTTTATCTGTTACTGTTATATCCATATCCATATCCAATTATCCATATCAGTACAGATTAAAACACTTTACTAAAAAGTCACACACACACACGCGTATTAAAACAAATTAAGCATGATCTTATTATGCGTATTGTGTTGTCCAACAATAGTATTAAATAACATAACAAAATTAAATAAGAGAGTAATTTGCAAAAACCAAAGCGCACTGAATTAATTAAAATATTGGTGATAGAAGGAAGCAACGTGAAGAATAATAATATGGAAATGTATCTTTTGGGAATTGACATGAAAAGTATTCCCATCCGGGAATTTTAGGGTTTGACTCCCAATGAAAGTGCAGAAGAATAATAATCATAGCCTCATAGACTATATAAGTTTCGAAATAGTAATAAGAAAAACAATTTATCAGATCGGAGGAGAGAGAAAGTGTGGAAACCTGGAGAAGACGCGGCCACAGTCGCATGAATGGCCGCGGGTGCCGCACGTTTTGATGTGAGCTTTGTAATCGGATTGAACGGCGTAACCCTTGGAGCACTTGTGGCACACCCACTGCTTGTGGTTGCTGTGCTTTCTTCTGAAGTGTTTCTTGATCCCCACAAGGTCGCCGAGTGCGTGGCACGGGTCATGGTGCAAGCAACTCGGTTCCGGACACACGAACACCTTCTTCTTCATCATGCTTGTAGCACCTGCTCCTTCGGGCGCCGCCGTGGTGTCCCTCTTGAGAAGCTTCCACGGCACCTTGTGCCTCCTCCTATGCATTTGCAGGTTCTGGTCCCTCTGGAAGCCTTGGTTGCAGATCTCACACACGTAACGATCCGATTCCAGTAAGGTCTTGGGCGATAGAGACACCACTTCCGCATCTGGATCTGCGATATATATGATGAAAAAATCAATACACAAGAAATTAGGTTAGCTAGGTGTTAGGTTAATTAATTGAATTGAATTAATTACCAGGGGTTCCAGCGGGTCTTCTTTTTCTTTTGTTAGGGATGATGGCGTTTTCGGAGAATGCAAAAGCGGCATGGGAAGAAGAAGAAGCAGCAGTGTTGGTGTTGTTGTCTAGCATGAGTGGTTTGAGGCAGTAGAATAAATTGGAGGTGATGGAGTTAGTAATAGTAGTGGGGTTTGAGCAGCTTTACTTGGAGCGAGGTAACAGAAAAAATAATGAGATGGAATTGAACTGATACTTGATAGTGGCACAAGACAAGGAAGAGAAGGGGAAAAAGGTGTTGCTTTTATGCAATCACCTTTCTTTCTTTTGAGGGCTTTTGGTAAGCTTTATCTTTTGTTTGCCCACGAGCTTAGCCTTCCTTTTTCCTTTCTTTCATTGACCTCTCACCTCCACCACCACCCAACTCTTGTTTATATATAAAGACATCTTTTGTGATTAGCCATGTGTTTTGTTTGGGGGCTCACTACTCATGAGTAGCTCACCCAATCTAATCACATGATTTAATTAATTAAACCACTACATACCGTACCACACACATAATTAAACAATAATCTTACATTTTTTTAGTTATCATATAGATATAGATAGTAACAAATCAATTAAATATCAGAGAAATAGTGACAATTAAGTAATAAGTGTAATCATATATATATATAAGCTAGCTAGACACCAAAAAAAAAAAAATATAAGCTAGCTAGGAAAAAAAAGGTACAGATAATAGTAGAATAGGGCTGAAATGAAAGCATATGGGTGCATAGGAGGCCCACAGAAGATGGAATCTGGAGAGAAACAAAAAAAACATCCTCCTCCAAATACGGTAGCAGTAGAGAAGAGAGAAGATGAAGAAGGTCTCAGCACTCAGCTCCCGTAACGGGTGGTCTCTCTCACGTGACAAAGTGACAAATTGATATGATATTACAGCTCTATAGTATGCTTAAAAGGTCGAAACAGCAGGGTGAATACTGGAAGAGAGGGTAAAATAAAGACAATTTGAGTTGCCATTGGCGCATGTAACGGGCGCCTACTTATATCTCCTGGACTCATGCGCATATATTGTGGATGTACATCTCTACACCTCCCCCCTTTCCTAATAATAATACTATTTCTCTCACTCTATTCAAACCTCAAACCCCACCACTCATAACTACGTCTCTAATAATTTCCCTTACCTTCCTCATCATCATCATCATCAATATCTACTACATACATATATATACATCCCTCTAACAATGTTTTCTTTCCCTACTATTATTACATATAATCACATTCCTCTCTCTCATTGGAATCGAATAATGATGATTCAACCACAGACTAACACCTTCTGTTGTACTCAATTTTCCATCGTACTTTTTTGTTTTATGTACCTTTTTTTCTTACCCTTTTTTAATTTTCATGCAGCTGACATTTACTATTATTAATTTGTTAAATTGCCAGAATTTTCTAACAAGAGTGGTGTAATTGACAATTAAATAACAGAATATTGGGTATTTATTTCCAACAAGATATCCAAACTCCCAAAGCTTTTTGGATCAAAGTCTAAAAACGTAGCTAGGCAGCATTATTTTGGCATGCTATAATTTTTCTTGATGCTGCGTCATTTGTATCATCAAACACTGTACTCTGCACAATATACTGTGTCATTCGTACCATGGTAAATAATAGAGGTCCCAAAGCTATACATACATTCGAAACTCACGTTAAAATATAATAAAGTTATCTGGCCGGACACGGTAAAATTTGTATCAGTGTACATGTAAATTTTATTTTAACTGGGGATACTCATCATACACTATCCATCTTAATTGTTGATTATGATATCAAGATTTTATAGTATTTATTAGGAGTATTTGGCTTGATCCTAATGAACAATATTATTATTGGATCCACAATATTTTTTTTCTTTCTCACCTTTAGTCATAACATTGATATCCACGTGGAACATCCACAGAATGCATGCCACCCAAGCTTTGGGTTTGAGGCAGCCACTTGTATACTATATAGTGATAAGCATTGAAGGACGTGGTAAAATCATTTGAAAAAGATAATTGCCTGGTCTAATAATACAATTTGGCTGTTGTATTGTATAGAATGATGATCTCTCACACTAAGCTTTATTACCATTAGAAAGGAAACAAAAACAGAAGTATGTAGCGTGCAAACAAATTTTGGTATAAAGATATGTATGTTTTGAAATCCGGTTGTTGATTATCTGCCGCCGAAGAGAATTGGCATTTTTTTATCTTGCTTGATTGAGAATGGACCCCTATGGCTGGTGTGTATATATATAGATAGATAGGTCAAAAATAAAATCCCCAACATATCAATTCAAACTTTAATCATTCTTGGTCAGAGGTATCAAATTGGATCGGTCCTACACACACACATTCAGCTAACTCGTTCAATTTTTTCTTACCTTGCCGACTTCACCAACAATGATATTTTGTCTCAAGTAAATGATTTTTCTGCATTAGAAGAAAGAGAGATGGAAAGTGTACTGTTCATCATCAGCATCAAAATCACATCATTACGTTACGTATTCCATTAGCTACAGAAGTGTATGTGTATAATTATATATGTTGATTCAAAATATCTCAAATTAAACACGCCTACACATATAACTGTGTCTTACCTTGTGCTGCATATAATTAATAATCTTTAGATAGGTTGTGGAATTTGTGTAAAAGCTAAGAAAACTACTGCACTATACAAAGACTAAAATTAAAATATATCTCCTTTAATTTTCTCAAGCTTCATTCATGACAATTAGTTTAATAAATAAACGGGGCATGTTTGTCTCGTTAACAGATTTTATCATTCAATGCAATTCCTCGGATGTTAGTCTATGACGGACGATTCACATTCTAAAATATGTTCCTATATATAACTAACACTTCATTCTTGCTCATCACTACTCCAGAATATTCTCAAATTTATTCCTGTTTTTTTGGGTCAAATGTTTTAGTATTCTAAAATCATCACAAAAGAAATATAGTAATAGCTAGATTTCGTGACCAATTATCTAATGATTGAAAGATAAATTTCAAAAAAATTAAAGAGATTGGTTAATAGACTTTTGTAAGTTAATATAGTAGCAGTTAATAAAAATAAAAAAAAATGGTATTAATAGTAGTGTATAATTAATAGGGTGGTCATGATGAGTTGCTAACAAATTAAAGCCGTACTGGTTCAGGGTTTGTACAAGTTATTGTGTGAAGGTGGCCATATTCTTATGTTGTATTGTTGTTGTTACCGAACATAATGTGATATATGGCTTAGCTTGAAGACATGTGAGGCCTATGCTATGATCGATTCTTCCTCCATAGACTGAAAGACAGAGCAGATATAATACATCCATGAAAATTGATATGTGCTCATCACTGTTCAGTCAAGCTGATCATCATTATTTTACACGATGCTGCTCCGCCCACTCTATCATCGTGTCCAGCAACTCTGGTGGTCCAAATACTAGGAGTTAGCATGGGTATGGGTAGTCTAATTATACGATCAAAACCAAACTAGTCAAATTATATCGGTTCTATATCCGACGAGTAATCAGGTATAATTAGAGTTAAATCCGAACCAACCCTACCTTAACCGATTTAGTATTAATTTTGATGTAACGGTACCCGAATTATATTAATTTAAAAATAATATATATATATATATATAATTTTATTCTTCCTAACTCAAATTATTATATTTATAGCCATTAAAAAAATTTATTATATTTATTAAAGTATAAATTTGATAATATATTACCTTTTATTAACTTTTTATTATTGACATAAATATTTTTCTCTTAGTTTTATTTGTTTCAAAATTTTATTTTTAATTGGATATCCAATTACCTAAATCAATCAAATCCGTATTTAATCTGTTTGGTTTGGTTCGAATTCATTAATTAAAAATCTCAAATTCAAACCAACTCAAATCAATTAAAATTTAATTGATTCGATTTTTATTTTCTTTTAATCTGAACCAACCCAACTCAACCCAACCCAACCCGTGCATCCATATAAGTTTTTATTTATTTATTTATTTATTTTTTTGTTTTTCATGATATCCTTTAATCCGATGTTTAAGGACTAGTCCAAGAACTAATTTATTACGGATTTGAATTTGTCGCTCATTAATAAATTGCAGCATGCATAAAACGAAATTTAAATTTTCGACACTTGTTTAAATAGAAGTGGGCTAAGCAAATGAATTAGCTGTATAAAAACAAAACATTGGGCAGATAATATTTTTGTTATTACATAGAGACATAGAGTGAAAGTGATATGAAAGCAAGGTCAAAACAAAAATGAAAAATAGAAAGAAGGGGTGGCCTGCAAGCGCGCGCAATATAATGCAGTAGTCACGCACGTCCCATGCAATTATTATCTCTGCAATATGCAACTATCCCAATGTATTATTTTCTATTTATCTTCGCATTCGCATATATCCAAACCAACTCATCCTCATCATGCCTAAACTTCACGCTTAACTCTCAAATATTTTACTCTCCGAAATTTCAAATAATGAAAAATTTAGAAAAAGGAAGAATAG
The DNA here is from genome assembly GCA_036250425.1 of Stylosanthes scabra. Classification (NCBI taxonomy): domain Eukaryota; kingdom Viridiplantae; phylum Streptophyta; class Magnoliopsida; order Fabales; family Fabaceae; genus Stylosanthes; species Stylosanthes scabra. The sequence goes on along the minus strand of JASCZI010151772.1, from coordinate 19,521 downwards.
AAAAGGGCAAAAGGCATAGTTGGATCCATTTTGTTGGGGACCCAACCTGCTAAGGAAATCTGGATTCTGGACCAACATTTATCCTTTACTTTGGGTAGTAAATTTATTAGGGAATCTGAGCAAAATGACCATTTTGGCCACGACCAGAAGAGTAGGACCCAACAACCGCGCTCAGTCAAGATCAACACTGGAAGCTGGAAACCTTCCAATTCCCATTTTCATGTACCAAGAAAAAACCAATTGCATTTCCATTTCTCTCTGTAAATCTCTTAACTTGTTCATATTGTTATGCCTCAACTCCTGCTCAGAATGTGTCCTTTCTTTTCTTTTACAATTTTATTATTCCTTCTCATCGATTCTGATTTCTATCAAATCTTTCCACTTTACTTCTTTTCATAGTACTACTACTATATTACCATCTTTCAAGGAAAAATGAAGAAAAACATGAACCGAAGGGATAGAGAGATCAGAGTGAGAGAGAAAAAATCAATTTAGAAGAAATTAAAGAAGGTTTTTAGGTATTTAATTAGAATTTTTCATCGTACAAGTTTTATATATGATGACCCTTTTATTTTATTTTTCATTAAAAAATAATAATAATTTCCTATATTTTTTTAATAATTGTTATTTTTTATTTACTGTGAAAATAAATAGATATCTTTTAAGGTAAAATGACTAAATGAAACTTTTTTTTGTTTGACAAAAATGAGAACTTTTCCTTGGTTAATTAGGACTTTCTTTTTGGTCGGTTATTTTTTATTTTCCCAGTCATAGACTTTTTGTTAGGTCTGGTCCTGGAGAAGGATCTGGTTAGCTTTTCTTAAAAGACTGTGGTTTCTTTGAAGAAAACTGGCCTAACTTTGTGAGTACTCCAGAAACCCATATTACACAAGGTTATACGTATTTGGTTTTTGGACAGAAGGTTATACGTATTTAAACGGGCTTAGTGGTCCAAAAACAAACCGGGCTTGGCAAGTCCAATAAAGAAAACTTGGCTTCATGATTGACATAAATAAAATCAATACTATGTCCAAAAAAAATAAAAAATAAAATCAATACCAAAAAAATATATATTTAATTTAATACTATGCACCAATCTATTAGTACCTTAATACGTATTAAAAATAAATTAAATAATAAATATATTTATACATAAATACTTAATAATTGATTAGGTGATTAATTTTCAGCAAAAGATTGTTGTTGTTACTCTATTATTATTTAATGTTATTGTTAATTTTTTTTTGTGACAAATTGATAATAGTGTTATTGTTTTTTTTTTAATGGAAGATATATTAAGGATAATATTTGAACTCAAAATCTTTATTAAAGGAGAGAAACAAATGTCATTTTACTGGCTCATTGTCACGACAGCCTTATTGTTGGTGTTGCAATTGCTTTTATTGTTATTAATTAATTAATGTTGCTACTTTGTTTCTTCTGCCATTGTTTGTTCTTGTCCGTCTTTAATATATTATTATACATGAAAATAGATAAATTCTATCAAGTAATTTTATTGTAATTAATAATATTAAAATTATAATTTGAAAATTTTAGTATATATAATAAATTTATAATATAAACCAAAATTATTTTAAAATTTAATATTTAATCTTAAACATCTGATTAATTTAATACATATGATATTTTTTCAATTAGATATTGAATTTATTATTCTAAAATTAAACCGGTGGAGTAACAAATATACTCCTTTCATAATTGGTTGAGTGTCGAAAGTCCAAAGAATGTTAGTATATATTTATTTTTCCTTGATACACATGCATCTCTTTAACAGTAAGTCGTGATAAGGCAACTAGAACTAGTAAAGAAATGGCATTGGAAAAGAAAAAGGGCATAACTTGTAGTTTTCAAAGAGAACATAAAATGAAACATTTTCGGCTTTATAAAAAAGAGAAAATAAAAAAAAAGGAAAGAAACCTTTTTAGAAACCTTATATCAGAAATAGGAAATTAGGTATGCTATAAATTGTGCTATACTTAGTAAAAGGATCTCAGCAAATATTTTTTATATAAAATAGCATTTAAATTTTTTTAAAAAAATGCATGAAGTTTAGATTAAAGTTTTATTTGATTTTTGTGTGTATATCAAAATTAAAATAATTTATATTATTACTTTTTTATATAAATTTTTTATATTAGAAATAATTAATTCACATAATTTTTTTTAATATCATAAAGATAAAATATACACAAAACTTATACAAATTCTATTTTTCTTTTCCAAATTAAATTCATATATGTATATTTATACATACTTATAAAAAACAATATAATGTCCGCATATTTTTTATGCACATTTTTTTTTATATATTTTTTAGTGGTGTGGCATATAATATATTTATTGATTATTTTTATTAACTTAATTTTCTTTCATATAATAAAATTTTACATAAAAAACTATTTGTATATTATTACATACGTGAAAACAAATATTTTTAAACTTATTATTTAAGGAGTCGTATAAATGTATAAATCTAATTAGATGAATTTCTAAAACACTTTACATGCATCAACGTTAAAAATAGTAACGTTAATAAAAATAAAAAATTACTTATTTTAATGATTTTTTTTTATAAATTTATTAAAAAAAATTTACTTTGCAGCTAATTCTATTCTTTATAAAAAAAAATTTCAATAAAAAAGATGCACACAAAATAATATAGGAAAAATGAGTATTACTTTATACTTATACATATAGTTATAGTTATTATTAAATGTTAAATAATATAGTGCCCATCCGGAACCCTATTTTTTAGATCCGAATTCTCTCTCTCTCTCTCTCTCTCTCTTTCTCTCACGTTCAGATTGTTTCGGTTTGGTCATTCTCTTTCTCTTTCCTCTTCCACTCTCTCTCTCTCTCTCTCTCTCTCTCTCTTTCTCTTTCTCTCTCTTTCAGATTTCTGTCTCTCTCATCTTTCTCTCTCCAGCAAGGGCCAAACCCTAAAGAGCCGTTTGCACCCACCAAGTAAGTTTTCTCTCTCCTCTCTCTTCTCTCTCTACCACTCTCTCTCTCTCTCTCCCTCTCTCTCTCTCTCCTTTAAAATTTGAATAGATAGATGGGGTCCTTCATCTACCGTTGAACCCTCTCATTTCTTTTTGCATCCTTATAAATATTCTGTTATATGAATTTTCCTTTTTAGTATTTTGGATTTTATACGCCGTTATAAGCTAGATCCCCATTCAACTTCTCATAATTTTGGAACCCTAGCTCTGATTGTTGCTTAGCTCAAATGGGAATTGGGGATCTGCGCCAGATGCTATGCTTTTCCCTGTGTTCTGTTTTGTTCTCGGGAAAATGTAGGGACCACAGTGACCTTCAGATCCTCAGTTTTCATCTTTGTGGTGATTGAAATGAAGCAACTTCCTGAGCTTTTGACTCGGAAATGGTAAATCTAGATTTGTCTGACCGTGATTTAGTACTTTATCTTTTATAATGGAAGTTTCAATATTTTGTTGAGGGTGTTCCACTTAGCAGGCAAGATCTATTTGCAAGGGTCCATTGATTTTCTCTTTTTCCCCTCTGTGTGCTTGTTGGTAATCGATTTATTTTCTTAGGTTCAGCTTATGGACTTCAGATTATGTTTCCATGTAATGGTGTTATGCTAAGATTTTAATGATGTATGCTGAAAATAGAAGCAAAAGACGTAATTTTGAAACTTCATGATCTTTTTGTTTCTTTGCTCTGTGTAGTTGTCATGGATGATGATATGTTGAACATGACCAATTGGGGATATTATGAACCCTTCAAAGGAGGGCATCTTGGCCTGCAGCTCATGCCTGGTATGACAGATCGCGACACAAAACCATTCATGCCTGGTCGTGATCCAACTATA
>JASCZI010151772.1:739-14726 GCA_036250425.1 Stylosanthes scabra | reverse complement strand
CATTTTAATTGTATTTGCTCAAGTTATTGACTAATGTTATGATCTTTGTTTTAGATGTGTTACTATTAACAATGAATTATATTTTCATAATTCGTTCATTAATCATTTGTTGATTTTGCTTCTCTGACTTAACCAATCAATTTTGTAGTTGTATAGGACCTTGATAGAGAGCAATACTTTCTCTTCACGACTTCTCTAATCTCATTTAGAGTTCTCTATTTCGGATCTTTCATTTCTTAATTCTATCTTGTATAGAATGTCCCCCTTTGATCTCTAGTGACTGTGTGGTCGGCTAAATATTCCATGTCTCTGTCTTGTAGCAGAATGAGCTGAAAAAATCGGTACAAGGTAGACATGATTCAATCCGAGTGAGTATTTAGCTGTCAATAAAATGTGATGAATCCCTATGTTTTACTGGCTCTTATTAATACGGGGTTGTGAATTGTGATATTGTCGAAAATAGGAATTTGGTTTCGGCACGTTTAGGGTGCGTTTGATTTGCGTTTTCTCTCGTTTTCTCTCTTTTCATTTTCAGTGTTTTTTGTTTTTTAGATTTTGTGAAAGAAAAAGAGAAAATAGTTAAAACAATAAAATCCTATTTTCTATTGATTTAACTATTTTTGTTATGAATAGCTTAGTAGTTTTGTTTGATACAACGAACTGGCAAGAGCTTATCAAGGAAAACTAATTTCTGTAAATGTTAGTATAGTATGGATCTGATACTGATGCATTGTTAATTGGTAACTCCTAATGGAATGCTGACATAAATTATGGATGTATTCTTTAATTAGGAACCTGTGGATATTATTATTTATAACAAACTTTATCCTGTTTGGCATAAACTAAGGTTAACAAATTTTGGACTTTTCGTAACCCGTTTTGGTATTGCCAATTTTGGTAGAGGTGTATGAGTATTAATTACAGATGTGTGTATTAGTGCCGTACAAATTTTTAGTGCGTACAGAAATAGCTTTGTGAATTTTCTTCTCCTTCCATTGAAACATTGTTTCCATATTTATATTTAGTATATACAATTTATATATTGGTAATGCTATGGACATAATAACTCAAAATAAGGTACTTTTAAGCTCCTGATTTTTTATTATCTCCTAAATATTTTTTTTCACCTATTTAAATTTAATAATTGATTCTGCATATCTGATAACATACTAAAAACAAACAAGAGATGGGGATGCCACATATTGCACAAATGAAATGCTAAATGAGAAAATTAATCCTGTCCATTGGGGATCCTGTGTTTCCTTTTTGAAAATGGGTAACTTCACCCACAAGTAAAGGTGTTTAGAGTTTGGTGGTAGTACATGGTTTTATGCATGTCAGCCATAAATTACAGATGCATTACAACACGCATAGGATGAAAAAATCAATGCATAAGTACAAGGAACTAACATGCAACAATAATAGTATAGTATGCACATAAAGAGTGATATATGCATGGCGATTAATTCCTAATGATCCTGAAAATGTTGAAGACGACATGCTGGTTAACCTAATCAATATCTAATCATGACACTAAAAGCAGTAAGAAAAGACACCTCTACCTAGAGATTTTAAAAACTCTGTTAATAAACTGAAACAGGGGGGGATTCAAAATTCCTCTGCAACTGAGGAGAAGAGAATAATAATACATTGATGAAACAGATATATGTATGTGTATCATAACATGTAATGGACAATATCTAGTGAGTAGAAAAGTTAATTTCAAAATGGGAGGTAACCATTACATTATAACCTGGTAAGGTTGGGTTGTTATGATATCCTCTCTAGAAACTAATTAGATCAGGAAGAACTTGATTATAAGCAACACGAGGAGGAGGAAGATGGTGTTGACACACAAGGCTGAGGTCAAATGATGAATCCAAAAAGGGGTTATTATTGGCAGTGGCTGCAACAATTTCCCATGATGAATAATCTTTGGCGCACACAACATCATCAAACACCTCCCACTGCTCTGTGATCACTGTCTTCAACCCTTTCTCCATCTCCATGCTGATATCTCTCACCACAATGGCCATGTTGCTATTCTCTTCAAACACTTTGTTCTCCATGTCTCCGCTTATGATTCTCTCAAGATCCTGAATATCTTCATCGGAGATTCTTTCAATCCTGGGGCACTGAGAGGCGTTGAGGACACCAATGACCTTACAGAACTGGAAGTAGGAAGAGAGATCCTCCCCTTGGGATGATGCTTTCTGAAGAACCTTGAGAGCCATGGCAGCCTCATCTCTGCCACCAACATCGTAGATTCTCATCAACACATTGGCCATTATCTTACAGAACTTGCTGTAAACGTCGAATATCTCAACAATCACACAATCCATGGCTTCAAGGATGAGTCCATTCTCCTTCATGCTCTCATTCCGAGGCTTTATGTGAACGAGAGAGTCTATCAGCGCTTGAAACTTGTGCAACTTGTTAAGCTCCTCCATCAACGTCTCATCAACCTCCGAAACATCCTTCTTGTTCTTGTGGTTCTTCTTCATGCTCAGCCTTTTGAATTCGGAGGAGACAAACCCTGACCTTTGGTCCAAGTAAGCGAAATATGCACGCACGAACGAGTTGTATCCCCAAGCTTTTGAAGGGTGGAGGTATCCATCGGAGAAGTTGGAGAAATCGAACGGTAACCTTCCCATCTTCTGCACCGCGGGGATGTTGGTGCAGAAGACGCCATGCATGAGCATGAGCCCCTTAATGGCAACCACCCAGTTCTTGGTCTTGTCCATTCGAAAGGACAAGGCGAAGAGCAGGGGCTTGAGGTGCAAAGGGGATGTCCGGAGCCATTGGAAAACCCGTTGCACGTTCTTGCAATCTATGCAGTGCTCATCATGGCTGGTGGCCTTGATGACCACTGCTTCAAAGATAGGATTTTGATATGGGCCGTTATGCATAAGCTTAGCGGTCCATATGCTTTTCCTATCTTTGATAGCTCCGGATGCCTTTTGCCATAATCTCATCTTTTTGCGTGATTTCTTGCTTATTTGGGAAATCAAAGGCCAGGTGCTTGTTCCTTTATTGCCTTCTTATGTAGGTGTTTTGTTCCGTTAGGATTATGGTTTTATTATTGGCGGCAAGAAACAAACAAGAGCAACAACAAAAACAATAACAATAACAACGAAGGAAGGTTGTTGTCCCTCCTCTCCTTGTTCTTGTTTTTGTTCTTGTTGTTGTTGTGTTCCCCTCCCAACTATCTACGACGTTTTGACGAAAGTGTGTTCCTCGTTTGTGTTTCTTGTGCCATTCACGATGGTTGTAATAAACGTGTTATTTTTGGATTTCATGTGGTGGAATTTGGTATGTCAGCCAAAAACACGCTCTGCTTATTTTTTTGGTTAATTTGATTTGATGAGTTGTCGTGTTTGTTTTAATTTTGGATGTGTGTGGTCCTAAACGGCTAATAATTAACAACTAAATATAGATTAATGAAAATTACATTTTCTTTGACTGTATTGGCCAGTCAATTTTGCAAATCATGTATAAATACAGAGGATATATATTGGTTATAGATAAAAACGAAATATAATTATGAGAATCTTGTGATCCTACAGGGCTACTACAATGAGTATGCAAGTAGGTTTCTGCATTTTGATGGGGTTTCCTTCTTCCTTACCTCTGTCTCCTCTTCAAAAGGCAATATTTGGATGCATGGAAAATTATTCATCAATAATTGCTGCTATTTTTGGCTGTTGAAAACAGAGTATACATATATGCGGAACCAATATTTCACTTAATTTTCGTCAATAAATTTCCCTCATTCAACTATAATAAATAAATAGTGAAATTACGTGTAATTTTGTGAATCAAGTTCAATAAATAATTTTTAAAATATATATCCAAATTAGTCTAAAAATTTTAAAATAGATATTTTGGTTTCTAACAAAATTAATTATCAGATTAGTCTCCAACATTAGTAGAAGTCAGACATTTTGGTTCTTAAAAAAGTTAATTATCAGATTAGTCTCCAACGTTAATGGATATCAGACACTTTAGTCATTCCTTCATCTTTTCTGTCAACCATTAACAGTCCGATACGTGAAGCTACTTGGTCTCTCTAAAGCTTTGTCTAGTGTCGCTTAATGTGTGACTAAACGGCTTCATGTGTCACGTCGAATCGAATAGTTAATGGTTGACGAAGAAGATGAAGGAAGGACTAAAGTGTCTAATATCCATTAATGTTGGAGACTAATCTGATAATTAATTTTATTAGGGACCAAAGTGTTTAATATCTACTAAAATACAGGACTAATCTGGTAATTAATTTTGTTAGGGACGAAAATGTCCATTTTAAAAGTTCTTGAGACTAATTTGGGGATATATTCTAATTTTTAATATAAAAAATAAAAAATATTAAAAAAATTATATATGAAAGTAGTAACATTTTTTTTTCCGATACAAACATGAAAGTAGTAAGATACAACATTATTACTTTATATGCATATGGTCTCCCTATGGAAGAAGAGTAACTATTGTAGAATCTGATTATTATTTCATGTTATTAGTCATAATGTGGCCTAACCCTAAATTATATCATACATAAAATTTTAGGGAGCCAACATTTATTTTCATTTTAGTTTTACTCTTGAATCAATACTAGCTAATTTGATCATTTTCTAGATTAAAAAAGTGTTGATTTGGTATCATTTCCTTATATTGTATATGTAACTAGCTAGTCCTCTTCCACTCTTTCTTTAATTTGCTCACATCACATGGTGGGACTGAGGTGGTTCTCCTATGGTGTCAACTTGTTTGTTCCTTTTGCTTTTTGGGTCTACTACTCACTACTGTCTCATTCTCCAACACTAAACAAAACATGTTATTCAGTGATGTCTGATTTGTTCCTAAATGTTTTGCCAGTTTTGGGTATCATTTGGAGCTTGACCAACACAAAAATCATTCAAACATGTTTTCAAATTCAAATCATAATACTTAACGCCTTTATTATTATAGATACATTATTAATAAAATTATAATATTTCAATATTATAATAGAACACATTAGTATATATAATAATGGTGATTAATAAAAGAAAGCACACTTGTAATAAAGTTGATAGATTAGAAACTCCAAATCAAGTAGGCTTTCCCCACCAATTTGTACCTTTGTAGTCCTGGATATGAGAATTAGGGTTGCAAGGTAAGCTAAGTTAAATTGCAACAACATTGAAACTAGAACCAATGCATGATATTGATAAAAGGGAGTAATTAATTATTAATGACCTCTATTCATATGCATGCATGATTCATGTTACTAGGCGTGTATAAATTAGCTTTTGGAATTAATTAAACAAAGTAAATACAGTAGTATATATATATTGTGGTAATTATAATGAGGTGATAATGATATGCATTGATATAAACGTAGTAGGGGGCATTCAAAACTCAAAAGTGAGAGTGAAGAGTAAAGTGAGAGCAAGAATGACGGTATGTTTGTTGCTTTCGGCTCGTTGATTTTGGTGTTTACGAAGGAATGTCTTATGTAATGTATGTGTTGGGTTGGGTGTAGCAGCAAGCACAAAATCCGTTGGACATTTTCTTCTCTCCAAGAAAGCTATGTGAGGAGAGAGATTTTTCAAGAAAGCAGAATAAAGGCATGCTCTTCTCATTCGCCAAAGGGACAAGCTAAGGGACAAGGACGACCCTCCCTGCAGCTGGCCTTATCAGAATAAAAGAAAAAGCTTACGTTTTGAAAGCGAAAAATGATATTTGAACCCTTTTGCCTTTGCCTTTGCCTTTGGGTGAAGCTGAAATTAATATTAAATAATCCCAATTGGAATCTTTGTTTTTTGGTTCCTCTTTAATTTGCACTCTTGTGTGTGTCTCTCTCTTATCCTTTTTATGCTTCTGTCCCCTCTTCTCTCTCTCTCTCTCTCTCTCTCTCTCTCTCTCTACTGGAACACACAACACTACAAGCTAAGCATTCTGGCATGAGCTTATATGTTCATGGGATTTTCATGCGCGGAAGATCATTTCATTCTTGTAAGTCCTCTTAGCTGCTGCATGAGTAGAGAGCCATAATATATAATTGTAATTAATAAGTAATGTTGTGTATGTGTTGTTGCATTGTCAGGATGAAAAGGAGGAGGGAGGGTTTCCCTTATTTCATGAGATTATTGAGAGCACTGCAACTCAAGGAATGGAAGTGCTTCATCATCATCATCATGAGAGTAATGACAACATCAACACAGATTTCTTTCCAGTGGAACACCCCATGGAACCTACAGATGAAGATCGTCCAGTCAAATGCCCAATGCCTGAGTCATCCGTCATCAATAACGTAACCAATAATCTAACCACACTTAATTATTATCTGCATTGCATCTTTTGTTATGTTGTGGCGTTTGCATGGCGAAGAAATCAAACCATAATATGTTGTTATAAGACCTATTTCTGCATTTTAGTATGTATTAGGTGCTTCATATTATTATGTTAGCAGTTCTGCAGTACACTTCTTTCAACTCATCATCTTGAGAAAATCTAGAGATCCAATCATGCAAAAACATATGTTGGATTTATGGGGGTAGTACACACCCTCTCTCTCTCTCAAATCAATTATTGGTGTTTGGTGTGTGTGGTGGGTGAAAGTTGTATTTTCAGGGTAGTACTGTAAATTGGAATAAAACGAAGCCGTGGAAAAAAAAAAGGATGCTGTATATGAAATGGACATCTTCTGTATATTGTTTCAAGACAACTGCTGCTACAGTCATATATAATAATATTATCATCTAGTGATCTTGGTCTTTATCAAGCTACTATTTTCTATTGTATTTTATCTTTAATTTTTTCGTTTAATTTCTCTATAGGCTCTCACATAACATGTCCTGGAATTTATTATTATATATATGATGATGGATGATGGATGTTATGGTTATGGGTTTGGCAGGATGGTGGCGTGCATGATAAAAGGTATTCAGAAAGCTTAAGGAAGAGAGGAGAGATTTCTGAAACCACAGTGGACGCAGGAGGAAGAGTGGCTACCATGGATACAGAGCCTTCTGCTCGAGGAGTCCGAAAGAGGCACCACCCTCTCACACATGGAGGAGACCTTGTAATGACTCCATTAATGACAATGCCAACACCTCCTCCTCCTCCTCCTCCTCTCCCCTCACAGCAGAACATCACCATCTTTGAAATGCTCCAGCAATTGGACAAGTTTCAGCCTTAAACCTCTTTTTTTTAAAAGGAAGAAAGACAAAAGTTCCATCATCACAAGATTATTCTATGTAATCATGAATGCATTTTGATTTCATGTTGGGTTAGCAGCTTCAATCAAATAGAACAAGAGCATAAGCATAGTTACCGCATACCACTCATTATATAAAAATGTACCTCTCATGTGTTCAATTAAATCCAGACATTATCATACCTCATGTCAATTCTAAAAACTAAATTAATATTTTATGAGCTTAAAATTCCCTACTGGATATTCCAAAAATTAAATTTTGCAGAATGAAATAATGAAATAGACCTCCTTGTCCAAACATAGGTGTGAATTCCTTCGGGTTTAAGTTCAACTTTAATAGGAACAAAGAAAAGATATAAAGATAAATATATATATAAGACAAACCCAACGTTTTAAGTCACGTGTATCAGAAAGAGGAAAGCATTTTGACTGCTATACAGCTCAAAAGAAAGAAAGAAGGAAAAAAAAAGGTTACAAGCTAACATAATCTGACAAAGACAAAGGGCTTATGCTCAGGATAATATCATTAAAAGAGTATCTCTACTATACAAGGCTTCTCTCAGTTGGGGAGAAAGGAATCATTTCAAGCATAAGCCCTGACCATCCTCTTTGATATATCGTTTTCTCCCACTTCCCCCTAACAAGCTTTTCCGGGTCCACCATTTTAGCAGAGAATAATGAAGATGATTTCTTGACACAGAGTTTTCTATGCTTTTTGTGAAAACAATTGGCACATCAAGAATAAATGATAAGTTAAATTCCTCATTCATTCTACAAGGGAAATAACAAGGGCAACACCCATTCCCATTGCCAGCGAGATAAATTGGACTACTGTACTTCTGAATGTTGAATTCCCATTGTTATTCATCTCTGCAAGCACACCAGCTATTGCAATATATATAAATCCACCCGCAGTAAATCCCTGTCAAAAGGTAGATAGATAGATATGTGATTGCAAAAATCAACATTAAAATCAACCAATATAATCATTATGGAAAATCCCTCACCTCAATCAGGGATGACTGTCCAGGACCTTTCCCCCAGAGAAGAGCCTGCATCCATAACAGTGATTTACTATTCCGGTGTGTGTTCACTCTTGGACAGGGTAATCATTAATGGTGGCAAATCTATAAAGGGGAGAGCACGACATGCCCTACCTCTGTTTGGGGTCTCGGGACATGTAAATGAAAGTAGATGTGACATATACAATTGTTTTGGCAGAACATTTGGATAGTATTGACCTTGTTACCACATAGGAATCTAAGGCAGTATAATATTCCCTCTTTTTAATCATTATGTTATTTTAATTTGGTAAGCAAAAATGATTGAACTGTTTGCTCTTTCCAGAACATGTAATAGTTGATTGTCTTTCTATTTATGCTATCCTCATTCAGCTTTCTGTATCAATTCTGTAAACAATATTTAATCCATAATTTAGTTTAACCACCAAAAAATAGTTTGAAGACTGGATTGTCATAATTCACATTCCTATTTTTGTTTACATGTTGCGTATTTATATCTTCAAAAATCTGGATCAACTAAACAACAGATTGTATTCAGTGAAGGCAACACTCACCAATGCAGTTCCTGCGAGTGCTACAAGTGCTGAAAGAAAGTTGAAGAATAAAGCTTTTGGTATGCTGAAGCCAGATCTTATTAGAATGCCAAAATCACCAATCTGTATGTAAGGGAAACAAATAGCATTAGATATTTGATGGGACACACAAGTAAGATCAGAAACAGACCATACTAATGCAAGGTAACATGATGACAAGTGACAACAAAAATAAAAGCAATCAGGGAAGAGCAAAAAAATTACCAAGCCAAAAGGATTCTAAAATTTTAAGAAGACGAGTTTTACCTCACATAGCAAATGGTGGAACCCATTTTTCATCAAAAGGCTAATGAAAATGTTATCTCATTATGGCAAAAATTCTGACTGTCTAGTATTTATATTCTTTTCAAATGACACACTGTGACCCAAAATTGCATTAAAGTGATCGCTTGCAGCAGTTTTACTTACTAAATTTTTGTTGAAAATGATCCTATGTATTACACAAACAAAAGTTTTACATGTTTAAGAAATAACTGCTGCCATTTGTGTCATGCCTGAATAAAAAGGATGCTGTAGCAAAATGTTCTGCAAATAGGCATAGTAATATGCACGCTATAAAATAAGGATGAGTTTGAACCTCTTGAGGAAGCTCATGTGCAAGCAAAAACAGAGTTCTAGACCAACCGCCAACAGATCCATAAAGCAAGAATGCACTTCCTAATGCCATTCCATCCGTGAAATTATGCTGCAATATCAACATGGTCAGCATGAATACATTGAAAGCCTTCAATTAAATTCAAATATTCAATAAAATGTAAAAATAACTTACAACTCCATCAGAGAAAAGATTGAGATAGCCAAACACAAGACTTGATGGTTGCCTTACGGGTTCCTTAACATCTGAGAATTTGGTTGTGGAGTTACCTACAGCACTAGCCGAGACGTTGTCACCTTTGCCTTTGTTTGCTTTGCTACCAGTTCTCTGTAATACAAGGATATGTGAAATATAAGACAAACTTTTCTCACCACTCCCCATATTCCATTCAAGCTAAAGAAGCAGTTCAAGTGTTCACTCCACACTGGACAACAAATTATATTAGTAATTATCTAATAATACCATTTTGTAACTATGATTTCAAGATTAAAATTGAAAAATAAGTCCAAAAACTATTAGAGATCTCAATCTAGTTCATCATTGCTATATATGTTTTCTACTAGGGACATTCTATCTATATAAGTATAGTCTTCTATCAAATGCGGTCTACACTTAATAGCTTTAACGTATGAAGAGGAACTCATGTATAGTAACAAATCATATTGTGATAAAATAGTTTGTATTCAATGTTCGCTCCTAATATTAACTTCTGTTGCAATAACAAAAGTATGACCATGTTAACTATTTAGTTGTATACTTTGTATGCTCAATTTATTTTGAAAACCAGGCTTACTCATTCTGAGAATTAAATCAAGAATTTGTTTGCACTTTGCAATCACCTTTCTTAGTGACGATTCAGATTGAGCTTGATTATCTTCTTTCAACAAGTCATTGGATACCTGCTTGGAATCTTTTCCCTCATCTAGAAATTTCTCTTCTTTTGCATTTGAGTTGCTATCATCTTTCAACTTTTTCTTACTGTTGTGATTATGGTGGTGGTGTCCATGTGTCCATGAACCAGCTCCTCCAGAGTTTTCTTCAACATACCTCACTACTTTCTCTACAAGAAGAAAGAGTGCAATTCCAGCTGCAAGAAAGGGCAAACATCTAAGAATTACCAAATAAATATGCAATTTACTAGAAAGAAAGGAAGCCAAATATGAAACATATCTTTGCAAGGTGAATAATTGACAAATGTTCCGAAGAAACATCAAACATATCATTACCAACCTAGGATGGACAATCCCGTAGAAAGATCAGCTATAGAATGTGCATGTCCATGTCCATGCTCATGCCCATGTCCAGAACTATCATCATGATCATGATCCCCATGAGAATGGGAATGTTCACCACCTACAGTGAAAAGAGAATCATATTTAAGATACGAAAAAAAGGAAGAGAAATATATTTTTTTAAAAAAAAGAGAGAGACACAGTGAAACTAGGAAAAGGATGAGCTATCCTCCATGCAGAAAATAGGAAAAGAAGGAAGAAGATAAAATGATCTCTATAAAGAATACAGCAATGCTGCCCGGTCTCAACCAAATCAGAGATGGAAAGTGGCTTCCAGATTGTAGTGCACATAAAATTTCAGTTTATGTAAACAATAGCTTATAACCTATACCCTTTTTCCAAGTCATGCGTGTCACATTTGCCACTAACCTGCTTTTTAATGTCTCTATCTTCCCATACTAAACACTTCATACATGCTTCATTCAAGGATTGATTAACAAACTTGAGAATTTTAACAGTTTCATAACATTATTAACCAAACTAGCAAAGCTGGGAAACCATTAATGCTCTAAGGTCAGCACCAGTTCAAAAAAAAGGGGAGATACACACTCCACATCTGTTAGAGAGAGAAACATATGTTCCTCCAATGATATAAGATAATGGAAAACTAGCAATGATAAGATTTAACATCACATAAGCATTAAAATACTGCTTAAGCATCAAAACCTAAATGAACTTTAGAGATACATTCATAGTGAAAAGCAAATTTCTTTCAAGTAACTTTCTCCTTTTTCTTCTAACTTATTGTTTGGAGGGTGGGGGTGCTGAAATGGAGTTTCTAATAATGTATTTTCTAAGGAGCAGTGAATTTGCCTAATGAGTAAACTTATTGGCAAAAATTGCTCAGCATGTATTCATTGAGAGAGCAGAAAGGGGGGGGTTTAAAAATGATCAATACAGGCATCAGCTATATTGAAGACAAGTTGTGTAGCATTTCATACCAAAAGCATGTGGTAACTGGTGAAGAAAGGCATCCCCCAACATAGCTCCTGCCTGCAATAGGCATGGTCAATGAGAACAACGGGAAAGAAATGGGAATCAAAAACAAAATCAGAAAAAGGATGATATTGAACTATGTTGGTGACAGATAATTACTTAGTAGCTTTCTTTGTTAATCTGGTCTGGCTTATATCAAATTCAAAACTAGATTGTCCATGTAAACTAAGTAATCAATTACAGGACATGGTTTGAACTTATAAATAATTTTAAGGAAAATAACAGACGAGTTAAAGTACTAATCTTGATTAAACAAATAGAGTGAATGAAAAGAAGCATTCAAGTTGACAAACCGAAAGGAAAGAAAGGAGGTAGAAGAAACCTAACCCCAAATAAAGCCAAAGAATCAACAACGGCCTTGGATGGTTTCCCTTGCACTGCAACAGGAGAGTTAACCCAGAAAAGTTCAGTTTTGCCGAATGTAAATAGTCCTTTTTAAAATGTTAGTAAAGATGAATATATGATCGACATTAGAGAATGAGAAATAAATGACCTACCAAAGATTACAGGGAGGATAATGAGGCAGACAAGGGAAGCCATGCTCACGAGAAATGAACAGCCCAGCGCATTCAACCAAAGGCCTAAAATCAAAATTATAGATTACACAAGTGTTGAATTGAATGTGAGAATCAACAGAAAAGAGCTGAATTTGCAGCAATAGAGTAAGACATAGAATGGTCAACTAGGCATATGCACAAACAGATAGAGTACCGAAATCAGATGGGTCTGTAGCCTCAATATGGTAGTGGTGCTGATGCGTATCCCCATGGTCATGAGGATAGCCAAAGCCATAAAGTTTCATATCCTCTTCCTCCGCTAACTCCTCGGGAAGCTTGTAGCGATGAGAAGGTTTGTCCTTGTGGTGATGATGAGCATGGTCATGGTCGTGGTGGTCATGGGAGTGAGCGTGATGCTGGTGCGCAGTAACCAGATCCGAAGAAGAGAAGAGAGTGAGAGCCGCAAAAAGCAATGCGGAGTGAAGCAATGCCATGAGAAGTGAGAAGTGAGAAGTGAGAATTAGGAATTAGGAGCGTGATTTGCAGGTGCCTTCTATGGTGATGTAGCACACGATTATTAGGAACAGCACGATTATTCCCACTATGATCCCGAACGTTATTACATCCATCTTTTTCACCTGTCTATATTAATACTTGATTTTTTCCAATTTTTCTTTCTTTCTTTTTTTGACTCAAATATTCTTGTGTGGTGGTAGGTACAATAACATTCATTTTGTTTCTTCTTCTTCGCTTATATCGAGCTTTCAGATTTAACTTGAGTGAGTGCAGCCCAGCCCTGCCCTACGACTAATACTCAATTTTGGACTCTAATCATCGTAATCATTCTCGACCTCAACCACCCTCTACTCAACTCTCTACTCTCCAGTACAATACCATACAAAATCAATTAATTTAGTTGCGCGTTTAACCATCCAATTAAGCTGCAAATTATCACTGAAAACTAGTCCAAAACAAGTTCCATCTATCACAAAATTATTAAAATTGATCAAGTTAGGTTTTTTAGACTAAAGAATTATTTTCTCCTTTTTCTACATAAAGATATTCAAAGCATTTTATATATTTTTTAAATAAAGATTTTGGGAACTAAAATTACTAAATCATACTAAAAAATCAGATTTGGAGGGCTTGAAATCAGAGACACTAGGACTGTAAACACTGCTCTTTTGGGTAAGCTTGCTTGGCAGGTTTTGATTAATGCGGACAAGGTTTGGGTAAAATTTCTTCTAGCTAAATATCATCCTTCCTTTATGTCTTTACATTCTCCCCCGCCTGCATATTGCTCAAGAATTTGGAGGGATATTCTCTATACTTTTTCGGAACTGAAAGATGGTTTTAGCTGGGATGTTGGTGATGAAAATCAATCCTTTTGGTTTGGTAATTGGCTGCCAGATGGAAAACTATGTGACTTGGTGGATTATGTGCATATTTCGGATTCAGATTTAAGGATTGCGGATGTTTGGCAAAATGGAAGCTGGAATTTAAATTGCTTGTGTACTCCTTTATCACCCATGTAACTCATCTACTGCAGATCCTCAGCCCAAAAATTATTCTAGGCGGTGACTCTTGTTGGAAGTGGACTCATTCTAGTTCCAACACTTATTCCTCTAGAGATGGCTTCTTGTGGTTTGCAAAAAAGAATAATAATTGGGATGTCAACTCTAATTGGCTTTGGCTTTGGAGACTCAAAGTGCCAGAAAAAATTAAGGTTTTCATGTGGTTGTGCTTGAATGACGGTGTTCCAACAAATCTATTCAAATTTAAAAGAGGTATGGT
>JASCZI010151770.1:0-17292 GCA_036250425.1 Stylosanthes scabra | reverse complement strand
TACCAATTTTGAAGGTAAGAACTTGAGAATTCTCCCTCAATTCTTCTCTTCTCATGGTTAGTGACCTAAGCTTCAAGGATATGATCTTGATGCTTGGATTGTTGTTGTAGGAACAAGGAAGGGAAGGATAGCATCAGCGAGGGTAGCTTGTGACACCCACAAGGAAATCCAAGCTAGGAGTTAAGTACAATTTGGTAAATTCCGGAAAACTGTGGTAGTGACCAAGTGTCTACAAGAGGTACGGAGTAGGATTCCTTAGTATAATCCATATGGTTGCTTGAAAACATGAGTTAAATGCTTGATTATGTGTTTGAAATGTATGCTTGAGCTTGAATATGAATATATGTGTTTGTTTTGACAAAATGTATATAATTGTGGTTGATGGATTAATGTGAAATGAGAAGTGAATGGTGTGGTGGTTGCTTTTGAGTTGTGGGGTATTGGGAAGATGTGTTTTGAGTTGGAAAATGGGATGAATGGAAGTTTGGAGTGAGTTAAGGGAAGATGAAGGTTTGGGAAAAAGTTGGTTTTTGACACAAAGAGTGGATTCTGTGTCGTGAGAATCGATTCTTCCCGCTGGGGAGTCGATTCTGATGACCTAGAATCGATGATCTTGATGAATTCTGCAGTTGTGAATCGACTGTGTTCATCATGGAATCGATTCACAATTGTCCAGGAAGCAAAGAATTGGATTCGAGCCGATACGAACCGATTCTTCTGAAGCTAGAATCGACTCTGTGATTTCGAAACTCAATGAGAAATTCTTCTAAGTGTAACAAGTCGATTCTAGAGGGTGCGAATCGATGCGGAATTGGACAGAGGCAAATAGCATATGATATGAATCGATTCTGATTCTTTGGGGAGTCGATTCGTTTAAACTTAGCTTCTTTTTGAAACTCCCACAACTACCTAGAATCGATTCGTAAGCTCCCCAGAATCGATTCATATGTCCACAGAGTTGATTTCAAAAGATTTATGAGGGTTCGAGTCGATTCTGATACTCTTAGAATCGATTCATATACCTCCAGGAGCTGCAAGCTCTCTGTATGGCTCCATAGAATCGATTCCCCTCGTCCCGGAATCGATTCTGGTCTTTGAAAACAAGAAAATATGTGTTTAAAGTGAGCATGGTGATGGTGGGGGTTTAAGGGTTCACTTCTTAGTTTCACATTAATCATCGAACCTATGAACGCCCTTCGGGTGACGTTACGTGAGTCGAAGCGTCATGAGGGGGCCTACAGGGCTAGCGACCCGGCTTACGACAATAGTGGGCTATCGGACGTAGTGGATGACTGGGGGGTCTTCGGACTAACGTCCCAATTCACAGGGCGTTATATACGCAATGTAAAGGAAAGAAACCCCCAAGTATATATGATAAAGAGAAATACCGTAAACGGTTGGGGCATCGAGCGAGTTGTCCTCGGGGAAGTGCGTCCGATAGTGGTCCGGGACTAGTACTGGATCGGTCGGGTTTGGCTAAAGTAACCGACCGGGTGAGATCATCAAGCCATTAGGATTAGACATTCATCATATGCATACTTTGTACTATTGCTTGGGTTTGGCTAACTGCATAATATCTGCTAAATTGCTATTGTTTGTACTACTTGTCTATGTTTCTGCTATATGCGTTATCTGATATACTTTGTATCAAATATATCCTTTATACTCTGGGCGCTTGTTCCGTACTGGGAACCCGGAGTTGTGGGTTCTCACTCCGTTTGTTGATATGATTTACAGATGAGGATGAGAACGCCAGTTAGTTGGCTGTGCCTGAGCAGGCTAAGCAGGTGGAAGGGAAGAAGGCTGAGTTTTGAGTAGCCTAGTATTTTGTATTTTGAGCATACAGTGGTGTATTTTGGTTACGAACTCCTTGACATTTGGATGTTCTCTTTTGATGTAACCTATTGGCAATGTAATCTATACAGATACTTGTAACAAGGATTTCAGGGATTGTAAGCGGTGAATACTCTTCCCCGGGATCATCCTGACTGTCGTACTTTAGTTATGTACATATATATGCATCCCTCACTCTAGTTAACCTTATAACTTGTTCTCCTAAGAAAAAGGGTAGAATTAAATTGTGACGTTTCCGCGTACATCTTATTCTGTGCTGGGCTCCTAGTATCCTCTGTCTCTTTCTAAGAAGTGTTATTTCAAACGGGTTTATCATCGCGATCTCTCGAATATCCACCTAAGATAACGACTTCTCAGGCTTAAGCTGGGGTGTCGTTTTCCTAGGGTGTTATACCTCCATTGGTTTGACTCGTCGGATAGCAACGAAGAATGCTTATGTGGCTATAGCGGGTCTTGTTTTGACTCAACGGTGTTCATCGTAGACTTATTCTCGCTTCCTATGTCCCAAATAACACTATTTCTCCCCAAATTGTGAAGCTCATATGCAATAGACAAAACGAAGTCGTTTATTCTCTCATCCGTTCCCCACAAACCCCCATATTGGTAGTGTTATTGCACACTCATCTTCGATTACACGTTAGGGCAGAGTGTGTAGTAACACTGTCAAGATGGGAGTTTTGTGGGGAACGAATGAGAGGAGAAACAACTTCGTTTTGACTATTGTATATGAGCTTCACAATTTGGAGAAAAACAACATCGTTTTGGACATATGAAGCAAGAATGGGTCCACGCCAGACACCGTTGAGTCAAAATAAGACCCGTTTCAGTCACACAAGCACTTTCCATTGCCATCTGGCAAGTCAAACCAATAGAGGGGTATAATAGTCTTGTTTTATCAAAAGTGAGGGGCACTCTAATATTTTTCAAAAATCGAGTGTACATTTGTATTAGTTTAAAAAGGTCGGGGCACAAATATCTTTTTTCCTTATTTTATGTTTGGTTTTGACCTCCCTCTTATCAAATTCCACTCGTGGTTTTGACAATTCTCAATACTCACCACAGATCCCACGATTAGCTTCTCTTTTTTCTTTCTTAATTCAATTATATGCCATCCAAAGTTGGCAAAAACCATGTTAGTACCATCATCATCTTGCAAACACTAGAAAAAACCAAAATAAAGCAAAAAGCATCCATTGAAAGCACAAAAGAAAGATCCCATACCCCATGCCATCGGGACGGCATAATTGTAGACTTACACATAACAGTATAACCATTAAATTAACATCTTACATTATAATTAAAATTCTCAGCAACAAAACAAAAGACTTTGATACGATTAAGTATCAATTAAGACTAAAAATTATAGAATCAGACAGAAATTGAGAGAGAAAATTTTCTTAAAAATGGTCAAAGAAAATTAAACGTTTCATTCATTCTAAAGTTAGCTAAATGATAACAAATTAAACTACTTCTATTTACAATATAGCTCTCTAATCTAATTAGTTTATAAGCTCAGTAATACTAATCCTAACAGAACTCTATTAATATTTTTTTAATCATTCATTACATCTTGACATATTGAAAAAAGAAAAGACAATTATTGAATATACACCTATCTCGTTTGACGTTGCCATCAAGAACAGAAATATAAGCATGATAAGTTACAATTCATATTAACTTTTAGTTTTAGTATCTCAATTTCTATCTTCCAATCTCAGTCTTACATATGCAACTAGGGCTGTCAAACGAGCGGGCCTGGCCCGTTTAGGCCCAGCCCATTTAGCCCGGTTTTATACGGTCTAAAAAAAGTGAGCCCGACCTATTTAAGGCCAGTCCGCGGGTTAAATGGGTTGGCCCGTTTATTTTTTTAGAGAATGAAAACAGGTTAAAAAAAATTGTTTTTGATCCAAAAGACTCAATTTTGGCCCAATTTTTTTTTTGTTTTGAAAATGGGCCAACTTTGTGCCAAATTCAAGGATGCAGTAGTCCAGAACGGCAAAACCTGATTCAATATTTAAATACAACAAAATCTAAAGTCTAATACTCTAATGTGCACAACTCAGTGATCCACACATTACAAAATACTGCAAAATCCACAAAAACTTACTTCTGCATACTTCAAATGTCTTAGTCTAACTATTGAGTATTGACTATATCTAATAAAT
This sequence comes from Stylosanthes scabra, assembly GCA_036250425.1. Taxonomy (NCBI): domain Eukaryota; kingdom Viridiplantae; phylum Streptophyta; class Magnoliopsida; order Fabales; family Fabaceae; genus Stylosanthes; species Stylosanthes scabra. The sequence goes on along the minus strand of JASCZI010151770.1, from coordinate 13,273 downwards.
TGATAAACCACTAAACATTAACATACTAATATAACAAAATGTCTATTACACCAATAAACCATCATAATTGCAAGAACATGTAGTAATACAATCCCAATTCAACTAGACAGCCAGAAATGCAATCTCAATTTCAAAATATCAAAATCTTCCATCCATCAACTTAGAAGTCTCCTACAATTGCAAGGACAAATGATCAAATTCAAAATCAATTAGTTAAACTGTGAGAGATACATAATAACACAACAAAAGAATTAAAACATATAAGCATTTGGAGTTTATAACTACTGTGAAATATTAATAAAATACCAAGAGTAACATTAATTGAATCCACTTTATCGCTATAATTCTTTGTCTTTGTCATTATCATTGCCAGTGTCATTTTCAAAATTAGAAATTTCAGGATCTACAATTTAAAATAAGTTAGACATGAACAAGAAAATAAAACAAAAGCAATATACAATTAACTTATGGGACTAGAAGTTAGTAAATTAAGTTTAGAAAGTAAATTACCATCTACTTGAAATCTATGGATCCAATTTCGTGCACAAATGAGAGCTTGCACATTTTTACTAGAGAGGAAATTTCTATACTTATTCAAAAATGAGCACCAATGGAAAAAGCTGACTCGGAAGCAACTGTAGTTATGGGAATGCTAAGTACATCACAAGCCATGAAAGCTAAATCAGGAAAACAGTGGTCTTGAGACCGCCAATATTTCAAGACATCTATTTTGGAGTTCATGTCAAGAGAAGTCTCATCCAAAGAGATATCTTAAAAAGACTTCATGTGTGATGCATTAGCCTGAAAGTTTAAGCATCTCAATTCCTACGAAAGACAAAATATGATAAAACACTTAAAATTAAAGCTCAATCATAGAATTATATAAAACAACAACATATTAATATGAAACATGAACCATGAAAAAAATGCTATCTTACATTGGGGAAGTCAAATGCAAGTGGATCATCCTTGTAGATGTTGAACTTTCATTTGGACACTAGATATACTGGAAGAAGTATTATGCAACTCAATTCTTGAATAAGCTTGAAACAATGAATACAATTTGCTTTTGATGGTGGCCAACTTCTCACATGCAGTAGAAGGATCCACTTTACTCAAACAAAATCTCAATACCTCAAGCTTAATATGTGGATAAGAATAGCTCCTAAAGAGAGAATCATGGAATAATCACCCCAATACTTATCAAATTTTTCTTTCATCGGACGCACCATGTTCCTTATCACTACATCATCACCGTCTGAATATTCTTTCAATAGGCACTCAATCTTCCAAATTTGTATAAAATACAAATTTCAGGTCGGATAAGATTGACCAGACATCAAAGTAGTGATTTTCCAAAATTGATTTAGAAATTTGCATATGTCACTACCTCTTTTCCACTCTTCATCAGATGGACAAAATATGAAATTGCGATCCTTCAAAGAAAGTCTAACAAAGCCTCGTTCACATTTCAAAGCATTCTCCAACATTAAGTAAGTAGAATTTCACCTAGTAGGCATATCTAAAATTAATCCTATATCAGGAATATCAAGCAACTTGAGAACTTCCCTAAATTGGATAATTCTTGCTTCAGAGGCTCTCACATACCTAATACTATCCCTAATATTTTGGAAAGTAAAACTGACAATCTTTAATCCATCTTGAACTATCAAGTTCAAGATGTGAGCACAACACGTCATATGAAAAAATTCTCCATTACACAACAATCCATCATCTAAAAGGAGATTTCTCTTTAGCGATGTTTGCATGCTATCATTAGATGATGCATTGTCTAAAGTTATGGAAAATATTTTCTTTTTTGTGCCCCATTCAGTTAACAACTCCAACACTTTGTTCGCCAATTTAAGTCCAGTATGTGGAGGAGGCATGTGAGAAAAAAAGAGGATCTTGCTATTTAATTTCCACTTGGAATCAACATAATGAGCTGTCAAAGTAATTTAACCCTCTGTGGAGTATGAGGTCCAAAGATCACTAGTTAAGCATATCCTACTTCGTGGTTTGCCTAATTGCAATTTTAACTTCTCCTTTTCAGCCATATAAAATTTCCACACATCAGATACAACAGTGTTTCTAGAAATCATCTTGGCATTGGAGTTCAAGTATTTGAAAATATCTCTTATTTTTCTATACTCGACAAAGGAAAAAGCCAAATCATGTTCTATGATTGCAATTGCAATTAGTTAACGCAAAACTATAGGATCTACTTGTCGAGCCCTAACCTCCCACTTTCATCAAGCATTATTTTCCCCAAATCATGAAATTTAGGCAATTCACGACACTTATGGATATGACGTTTTAAAGTAGAAGTTCCATGAGCACCATCTCCACCTATGTACACTTTTCCACAACCATTACATTTGGACCTTGTTTTACCATCATCCCCAGGTCCTAATTTAGTAAAACTATCCCACACAGAAGATGTATTTGACCTTTTCCTTTTCTTAGAATCAGATTCATCAACAACAATAGGTGGAATACTTACAAGCGGCGTTGGTTGGTCTACTTCAGTCAAAATTTTATCTTCATCAAATTCATAATCAGAGTCCGAGTCCAAGAAAATGTGCTCCCTTGTATACTCATCCATGATCTGAAATTAATTAAAAAAAAACAACACAGCACACTGAGTATCTAGCAATTGAGTATTAGAGGTCAATTAATTAAGTTTAAGAAATATGAAATAATAAGTAATCCACCCACCTGCATTCATTAATAAACAAGTTATTGAGCTTAAAAGTCAAAGAAATATATTGGAAGTTATTTATTAGTTCAAACAGAATTTAAATCTTAGACATGACATTATCTCTTTGGTTGAACACAACCCTTGGAAGCAACAAGCAACTAATAAATTTATATTAGCTAAGTGTTGCAACTCTGTAGCTAGGGATTGTATGAAAATTTTCAACTTTGTTAACATCTATTGTATATCTTTTACCATTTTAATTTTCTACTACAACAATATTACAGCTGAATCTTGTGTTAAGACTCAAGATGACATGCCAAATTATAGTTCGAAATAGTGAAAAGTAAGAAAGAAAAAAATCAGCAGAAATAATATAAACCATAACACAGTAAGCAAGTCGAACAAGATTTCGTTGGAGGAACATGAAACTTTAAAGGATTTCGCTGGAGCAACTTACTGATGTTCTTAGATTCTGAGAGAGTATGGAGAGAGAGCAAGCAATTCGACGACACAACGGTTCTGGGCTTCTGGCGACGCGATGGTGCTGGGTGATGGTGAGTGCCGAGGCGAGGCGAGCGACGGTTCTAGTGACGCAAGTCGAGGAGACGGCCCGACATGTGCTGGTGAGGCGAGGCGACGATGCGCTCAATACGATGCGACGGTGCTGCCGAGGCGAGGTGACGTTGCTGGCGAGGCGAGACCATGGCGTGAGGCAAGTGGGTTTATGATTTGGGTTTCGACTTTGGAAGGCTCTGGTTAGGGAATTTGGCATTTGGGATTTCTCATTTTCTCTGACCCGTGTCTGTGTTGCTTCTTGATTGCTAAATTCAATTGCTAATGAGTAAAAGAGTAATGACTCATTGTTTTTGGGCGGGTTGGGTTTGGGTTATGGACATTAGCCCCTTATTTTTGGACCTTTTCACTTCACATCATCATGGGCCAAGCAATTTTTTTAATTGAAAATTTTGGGTCGGGTTTCCGGTAAGTCTCCACTTTTCTGTGCTCATGCCAAAAAAAAAAAAAAGCTAGCCCGTTTAAGCCCGGATTTTAAATGGTCCGGATTCCAATGAAAAAGCTCGTTCGTTTAGACGGATAAATAGGTTGGCCCGACGAGTTTGACCCATTTTGACGGCGCTATACGCAACCATAAGGGATAAGACGCAGTTTATGGTGGTTGTTCTGTTTTAATGGCTAAGATGGCCAAATTTAAAGAACCAATTAAAAAGTAACATGTATCATGTTTGAGTGCTTGGAAGGTAGACTTTGACCCACTTAATAACTGTTATCTTTGGCAATTAATGCATCGTGATAAAATATTTCCAATATTAAGGTTCCATGATACAAGTAACTATTTTTTGGTGCTTCATGTTTGACATCGGAGGCATTAGAACTGCTGGGATACCGCCCCCACATTGGCTCCACCACCTCGGGCCAGCAGTGGTGGTCATACCCCGTAGGCAAAGACATCAACAGCGAACAATAAGAAGGATAGTTATGATATGGAGTCGCAGCTGCAAGGCATACACGAACCTATTGACCGTGATTTCTGGCTATGGTGTCACCGGCAGCAGAGATGGAGATGGAACATGGATCATCTGTCCACTTTCGTCACTGTCGCCACCGTGTCTTATGCCATTGGCCCATTGTAGCATTGCTATTTATAATTGGTGCTTACTCCAATAAAAAAAAGAATATACAAATTATACAGAGTGAGATAGCATTGCTATTTATAATTGGTTCCTTTAATTTATTTAGTTATTTTTAATATATTTTAAGTACTTTAAAGTTTAAAAGGTAATGTTCTATATTCTACATAACTTTTGGCTCTGTATTTGAAAAATTTAGCTACATGATCACTCTCAAAAACTTTTTTTGATTTTTTTAAATAAAAAATTGAAACTTCAGAGTTGAATAAGAAGACCGAGAATGAATTAGAAGGATTGTGGGTTAAGTTTATTGAGTTTTTTATTTGATTTGGAGTAGTAAAAAATTTACATAAAACATAAAATAAATTAAAGCTTTTTTGGGAATCATTTTCCTTTTTTTTCTCAAATACAGTTAAAAAATAATAAATTGAACTTTGAAATGAATGAAGAGTATACTTTGGAATTGGACAAGACGGATTAAGGGCCAAAGAAACGGGGTTATGGATTAGTTGTGGTAATTAAAAGGTGTTTATTGATTCATGTGAAAATTGAAAGGATGAATGTGATGACAAAGTAAGACAAAACCTATCTACTACCTTTTGCATGCCATGAGTAATGTGTTTATTGGATGGTCAATTATTATTCATCCTTGGGCATCACTTTTTGTGCCACCATACCTTTGTGAGTCTATATTAGTGCATAATAGGAAGCTTGATTTCCAGCAACTCATCACCTTTTCCACTTTCTTTATCACTGGCATCCATGTTTCGATCCTTTTGGGATTAGCTCCCAACGAGATCATCAAATAAGTCACTCGTAATTTACCAATTTTGTAGTTCAACTCCTCGACAAAGCTATTGCATCCCCTTCCTGCAAATTAACCAGAATTATTGTTGATTTTCAATAATTTATCACTAGAGTTGACATTATTCCGAAATAAGAAGTTAAAATTCTTCTATTGTTTCTCAACGTCGTACCATCTCACAGATAAAACAACATTGTATCATCTACAAATTGCCCATGAGTAAAAACAACTTTATCCTTTTCCACTTCCAACTCCTCTGCCAGCTTCTCCTCTCTAACATTTAGAATTATTCGGTTTAATGTTTCTGCCACCAAAATGAACAGAAATAGTGAAATTGGATATCTTTAGCGTAATCCCCTCTTCATTAGTATTAGGATGGTTAAGTTAGTTTAGTTAGCATTAACTACAGCTAGTTAGTTAGTTTAACTTAATTGAGTTTGTTAGAGAATGGTTAACAATTACAGCATTGTGTATATATATATACATTGTAATGTTAGTTACAAGTAATGCAATTTTCACATTCTCTTCACATATTGTGAATCCTCTCTGTGTTAACTTGGTATCAGAAGTGAATTGATTCTTCCGCTTCCTTCGTTCTTCTTCATCTCCTTCGATTCTCTTCAATTTCATCTTTCTCACCACCATTCTTTCCTCTTTCCTCAAGCTCTTCGATAGTGTTGATGAGATTTGTGCATTTCACCAATTCTTGCGAATTCTGTTTGTGAATGCCATTTCCGATCACGGAGCTTGGAAAGAAGTTCTGAATCAATCGTTCTCTTTACTGATTCATGGATCCTGAATCGCACACTGCGACTTCTGCTTCGCCGGTCATTTCAGCATCTTCTTCCATGGCTATCGATCCTTACCAGCTTTCCACTGCGGATCAACCTGGTCTAATTCTGGTTACTCTATAATTGGCTGCAGATAACTATCATTCTTGGAGTCGCGCCATGCGAAAAGCGCTCAATGAAAAGCGCAAACTTGGATTCATCACTGGTTCGATTTCTCAACCAGATCCCCTTTTTGAACCTGAGAAATTCGAGAATTGGCAATGTGTAAACGATGTTGTGAGCACATGGATCCTCAATTTGGTTTCGAATGAAATAGCGACTTCCCTCGTCTACATAGATTCGGCTGCGGAGCTGTGGAATGATTTGAAGGAACGCTTCCAACACGGCAATGGACCGTGTGTTTTCGAGCTCAAGCGAGAGCTCATGAATCTTTGTCAAGGTACGATGATGGTCTCTCAATACTTCACCAAGATCAAGGTTCTTTGGGAAGAATTGAACTCTTACAGACTGGTTCAATGCAATTGTGGAGATGCTCGTGCAATGCAAGTGTTCCTCCAAGCTGAGTACATTCGCTGTTTTCTCATGATATTGGATGAGTCCTTTTCCAAACTTCGAGGTCAGATCTTGCTTATGGAGCCCCTCCCTGCAATCAACAAGGAGCTTTCACTGATTACGCAAGACGAGAAACATCGCGCAATTGGTGCTACTTCTTTGCAGAATCAAGTTGCTTTTTACTCCAAGAATCAACCTAGCCTCAACAGGCTCAGGGACGTGGCAAGGGCTCGGGCAAGAAAGACAAACCTACATGCTCTCATTGTGGCTATATTGGACACTATGTTGACAAGTGCTACAAGCTCCATGGTTACCCCCCCGAATTATGGCAAAGGGAGAGGAGGGACTAAACCTTCAGTGAATCAAGTTTCTTCACAGCCTATGCGAGAGAGTCAGAATGCCCAACCTCCTCTGAATTTGACTTATGCTCAAGTGCAGCAGCTTCTCAACCTTTTGCACAATCACCAAATTCAAGATATTCCTTCCACGGCTGCCACCGATGTGTTTACTCTGGCAGGTATCGTTCTCAATACCTCAGTGTCAAGGTCAATTTTGCCACAGAAATCTTGGATATTAGATAGCGGCACCACAACTCATATTGCACATGATTTGTCTCTCTTTACTTCTTTTCATACCTCTAGAAATTATTCTGTGTCTTTGCCAAATGGTGAATCTTTCTCTACAAAACTCATTGGAACTGTTATCTTGAATACACATATCACCTTGAATCATGTTTTGTATGTGCCAGCTTTCCATGTCAACCTTCTCTCTGTTTCTAATTTCTTAGCTGAGACTAACCTCACCATTACTATTGGTTCTGATTCTTTCTCCATTCAGTACAGCAACATGTTGAAGATGATTGGGATGGGTAATCTTCACAAGGGACTTTATATTCTACACACAAATTAACAATCACTATCACTTGTTAATTCTGATTTAGTTTCAATAAACTTGGGTGAGTCTAGCTTATGGCATTCTTGCCTAGGTCATGTTTCCTCTAAGATACTTACTCGTTTAGGTAATGTCTTGCACTTGAATAATAAAGTTGATTGTGATTCTTGTGATATTTGTCCCTTAGTTTAAAGCACGTCCATTCGAATCACACAATAATATGTCATCTCATGTCTTTGACCTTGTTCACTGTGATATTTGGGGACCATATCATGCTCCCACTTATAATGGAAAGAAATTTTTCTTAACCATTGTTGATGATGCTTCCCGTTTCTGTTGGATTTATTTGTTGGCTAACAAATTCGATGCTGCAGTTTGTTTAAAGCAATTTTATTCCCTCATTGAAACTCAATTTAGAACAAGGATTAAATGCTTTAGGTCTGATAATTCCAAGGAATTAGCACTCACTGATTTCTTGCAAGAGAAGGGAGTTTTGCATCAATTCTCATGTCCTTACAGGCCACAACAGAATGTAGTTGTAGAGAGGAAGCATCAACACTTGTTGAATGTAGCTCAGGCTCTCTATTTCCAGTCCAAGGTGCCTATTTCATTTTGGGGAAAATGTGTGGTGACTGCTGCTTTCCACATCAATCGAACTCCTAGCCTATTGTTGAAGGCTAAATCTCCATTTGAGGTTCTGTTTGGGAAGGTGCCAGAATACAAAGCATTGAGGAGCTTTGGCTGTCTTGCATATGCAACTTTTGTCCTAGAGCTGATCCTGCTGTATTTCTTGGCTACCCCATTGGATACAAAGGTTACAAACTCTACAACCTTAAAACCAAACAATTCTTTATCTCCAAAGATGTCGTTTTCCATGAGAGGATCATGCCTTTTAGCACTTCTCCACACATAGAAACCAACATTGACCTTTTTAAAGACTTTGTTTTGCCAAAACCTGCTCAAGGCCTCACTTTGTCCCAGAATCTTGTTTCCCCTCCTTCTCAGACTTCAGCCATTCCTACTCTTTCTTCTACCAATGAACCTTCTGCAATCCCTCCACCTCTTCACCAAATTCGAAAATCCACCAGATCTACTCGTCCTCCCTCTCACTTGAAGGACTTCATTTGCCACACCACTAGCCCTTATACTATTTCTAACTATTTCAGTGATCATCATTTGAATTTGGCCTACCAGCATTGCATTGCAAATGCTAATGCAGTCCCTGAACCCAAGTTCTACCATCAAGCAGTTAAATTTCTAGAATGGCAGCAGGCTATGAAGGAGGAACTGGATGCTCTTGAATCCAATCACACTTGGATTAGTCCCATTACCAGAGGGGAAGCACACCATTGGTTGCAAATGGGTGTACAAGGCAAAGCTCAAGGCTGATGGCACACTTGAGCGTTATAAGGCACGGTTAGTAGCAAAGGGGTACACACAACGAGATGGGATAGATTTCCGAGACACCTTTAGCCCGGTTGCTAAGATCACCACGGTTAGAGTTCTTCTAACCATTGCTGCTGTCAAAAAGTGGAGTTTACTTCAGCTTGACATCAACAATGCTTTCTTAAATGGGGAACTTCATGACGAAGTATACATGGACTTGCCTCTAGGTCATCCTCAACGGAAACGAGGTTTAGTGTGCAAGCTCACTCGCTCCTTGTATGGACTTCGTCAAGCCTCTCGACAGTGGTTTAGCAAATTTTGTTCCACCTTGCTTCCACATGGCTTTCGAGAGTGCAAATAGGATTACTCTCTGTTTTGTATTGGAAATGGAGAATCTTCCACATATATCATTGTCTATGTTGACAACATTATAATTGCAGGGCCACGGCAAGAGCTGGTGGACAAAGTCAAGGCTCAATTACAGAGTATTTTCAAGCTCAAGATTTTAGGTGACCTGAAATTCTTGTTGGGACTTGAGTTGGCTAAATCCAAGCAAGGAATTTCTCTCCCACAGTGCAAGTATGCTCTTTTTCTTTTGGAGGACACTGGTTATTTGGATTGCAAACCAGTAGCCTATCCCATGGAAGCTAACCTCAAGCTTCGAGCTGCTGAAGGTGACAAGGTCCCTGATGCTGCTGCCTATCGAAGATTGATAGGAAGGTTTATGTATCTCACTATCTCCAGGCCTGATATCACATTTGCAGCGTGAAATTAGCCCAATACATGTCTGATCCCCATTTACCTCACCTCCATGTTGTTCATCATATTCTCAGATATTTGAAGGGTACTCCTGGACAGGGTCTTCTCTTTTCCGCTTCTTCCAAATTCAATATTTCTATGTATGCGGATGCTGATTAGGGGAGTTGCTTAGATACACGCCGCTCAACCACAGGAATTGCACTTTTTTGGGGGACTCTCTTGTCTCATGGAAGAGTAAGAAACAAGATGTGGTGTCCCGAAGCTCCACTGAGGCTGAATATCAGGCATTGCCAAATGCCTCATGTGAGATTGTCTCCCTTATTGCTCTATTGAAATTCATGGATATTAAAGTTACTTCAGCCATGTTATTTTGTGACAACCTCTCTGCCATTCAAATGGCCACTAATCCAGCCTTACATGAAAGATCTAAACACATTGAGATTGATTGCCACTTTATCAGGGAGAAAGTTGCAGCTGGAATCGTCAAGCTCATTCATATTTCTAGTAAACATCAATTGGCAAATTTGCTAACTAAAGCCTTACCTCCACCACAGTTTCGTTTCCTCATAGCCAAGTTAGGAACATACAACTTGTATGCTCCAACTTGAGGGGAGCTATTAGGATGGTTAAGTTAGTTTAGTTAGCATGTAGTTAATTAGTTAGTTTAACTTAACTGAGTTTGTTAGAGAATGGTTAACAGTTACAACATTGTGTATATATGTACATTGTAATGTTAGTTACAAGTAATGCAATTTTCACATTCTCTTCACATATTGTGAATCCTCTCTGTGTTAACAATTAGGAACAGTTCCACTCTTGAACTATTTATAATTATTGACATTAATGCTGTTTTTAAGAGGTCAATAATCCATTTCCTCTAAATTATGTCAAAACGCATAACCTTCAACACTATCCACAAAAGACTACCTTACCGAGTCATACGCCTTTTTAAAGTCAAGTTCTCCTGAAATACCTTTCTTAAAACAAGTTTGCATTTTATTTTCAAAGTCTATGAGCTTTTTTAAGTGGTGAAAGAATCTAATAGACCTTTAACGTTCGAAGTTCTATGTATAAAATAAAAAATATATGTATATATTTGAAATAAACACAATCACATATTTGGAATTTTTTTTCATAAATTTTAAAGGATCACTGGATACTTTCACAATCATAGCCAAAACCTTCAAATCTAAAGGTTTGAAAATTTTTAAGCTTTTATAGCACAATTTAACATTTTTTCTCGTGCAATTCTCACAATTTCACATCAGGAGTGAGATTGAGGATAAGTCTTACGAAGACTCTATTTTTTTGAATATGGTGAATTGTATTCATTGCTTTAGCTCGTAATGACTTAGTAAATTAGCTTCTAAAACTGCTAAGTTAACAACTTCAAGTCAAAAGAGTCTTTAAAAAAGAGCTAGTGTGTTTATGGTAAGTAAATTATTCCTGATCTACGGAATTTTCAAGATTATGACTTCATGCATAACAACCTTCCTAAAATGTTAGGAAAGGTTGGTTTTTTTTTTTTTTTCCTGAGGAAAGGATTGAGTGGAGAATGATTCGGATGTGATGTTGTTGCATGCATCCGTAGTGCATTGGAGGTTTTTTTTTTTTTTTTTTGTTGGGTTGTGTTTGGGTTAGGGCTTAAAAGTGACTTGGCCTCATTCTAAAACATATAGCTAACTTAATAAACATTTTAAAGTTGATGCTTCCCAAAATTTTTAACATAACGCCTTTTAAAGGCAGGTTGGGGGGTTTAATTCGAATCCATAATGGAGATTGGATTGGTGGTTTCTTCGCTAATTTGGGAAGTTGCCAGCCCGCCAAGGCTGAATTATGGGGAGTTTATCATGGGTTGACCATGGCATGGAGATTAGGTATGAGGAGGATAATCATTGAAGTAGACTTGCTCGAAGTTTATAAAGAGATGAATTGGATCATGGAAAATGGCACTGTTCAAGATAATCTAATGAGAAACATTGTTGATCTCATCAGGAGGCCGTGAGAAATTAAATTTGAGCTCATTAGCAGGGAGAGTAACAGCTGTGCAGATTTGTTGGCCAAGCATAGCATTGAAAAGAGATTTGGTTTTGTCTTTATGGATACTCCCCACTGTGATCTTGCTCCTCTGCTGAGGAAGGATTTAAAAGAGATCACCCCTTCAGCTTAGTTTTCTGTTTTGTTCTCTTCGGCTAAGGCCCCGTTGATATACCGTAATAGTGTTGGTGAGTGGATGTGTTGGGTTCGAATCTAGATGAAAGCTGTGGAATCCATGAGAAAAAGAAAATTTTTTTAAAGAATTAATGTTAATTAATATACTAATAAAAAAATTAATTAATACAAAATAAATAACCAACTAATTAAAAGTAGTTGCCTTATAATCGAATTTGTCTAATTTATTAATTATGAGTGCGTTGGATTTGTTTTTTTATTTTCTACTTTTATTCTTGATGTTTTTTTTTCTTAAAATTAAAAAAACAATACAAAAAATAATAAAATTTGTGTTTTCTATTTTTCTTCTATTTTTTTTCTTTCATAAGATTAAAAAAAAAAAACAGAAAACATAGTAAAAATTAAAAAAATATAAATACAAATACAAATCAAAATACTATTGATTTCTCAAGAAAATAAAGAAGAATTCATGAACTAATTAGGGCTTCTTTTTTTAAATATGGGAAAGAAATGGGGGAATTGCATGAATATTGGGTTTGGGTGGTGATTTACCATAATATGGGCATTGTTTTTTGTGTTAGAGGATAGGAAATGCGTCAATGACGCATTGTTAATTGTCAGTGGATAGGAAATGCGTCATTGACGTATTCTTTGTGTCAATAAATAAAAAAAAAAATTCTAATATGAATTGCTGCTCGTGCTCTTGTTAGTTGCCTTCATCCTCAGAGCCACGCATATACGTAGAAGCCCATGCATATGCGTGGATAGTCACTCAGCTCACATCCAGGGTCACGTTGCCACAACCTTAAACGTGACCATGAGTTATCTATCCACGCATAGGCGTACAAAATCCAGGCATATGCGTGGAAAGCACACAACTAGCATGAAGAGGTCAAGTCAGAGTTGCTCAAACATGGTTCCAAGCCCAGAAGACCCACGCATATGCGTGGAAGTCCACGCATATGCGTGGAAAGCTACCTTAGTTACGTTTCTAGTCACGTTTCTAGTCACGTTTTGGAGAAGCAAATGTGACCCAGCTTAGCTAGCCCTTCCCAGAGCCACGCATATGCGCAGGACAGCACGCATATGCGTGGTAGGCAAGCTTCTTCCCAACATTTTCAAGGCCACGCACATGCGTCGAAGCAAGGCATATGCGTGGAAGAAGAGTTCAGCCCTGCCCAAGTTAAGATGACCCACGCATAGGCGTGGAAGTCCATGCTTATGCGTGGAAGATGCAGCAATAACCCAGAGAATAGCAAGTCCCACGCATATGCGTGGAGTCCTACGCATATGCGTGGGAAACAGAGCAAATAGGAAACAGAGCAATAGCCCCTATCCACGCATATGCGTGGGCTTCTAAGTGTAGCGGGCTTACTTAGGCGTGGGTTGGGGTATCAGCAGCACGCATATGCGTGCTCTTCCACGCATATGCGTGGAGTCTTGCTCTTCCTACGGTACCAACTTAAAAAAGGGCACCATCACTAAAAATCACACCCACCATCAACACATAAAGTGGTCCCTAACAACATATATGTCCAGAATTTAAGGTCCCACGCATATGCGTGGACAT